>ML266485.1:17805-81845 GCA_005239495.1 Nicotiana undulata
GTTAATGCCCCGCCGTAGCCTCTTCACTACTTCGTCGAGGTTAGGCTCGGCACTTACTCAGTACATGGGGTCGGTTGTACTGATACTCCACTCTGCACTCTTTTGTGCAGATCCAGGTATCGACCAGCAATAGAGATACTTAGAGCGACTATTCATTTATTCGGAGACACGAGGTATATCTGCCGGCGTTCGCAGATCCCGAGAGTCTTCTCACATTTTTATTAAACTGTTTTATTATATTCAGAACATTTACACTATTTCTTTCAGCCCATTATTTGTAGTATTCTTTAGTAGTTTGTGAATTGTTACACCAGACCCTGGTGTAGTTCTAGAGTTACTTATATAATTAGTTCGTGTCTCAGTTTATTTAAGTGTTTATTATTTTATGTTTGGAATTATTCATTGAAAGTTAGTAGCTTAAGTTTATTTTATAATTGTTTATTATGTTTAAATGGATAATCAAAGGTAAATAGCTAATCGAACTCTAACCTTGGCTTTCCTAGAAAATGTGGTGTTAGGCTCCATCACGATCCCTTAGGGTTGGAATTTGGGTCGTGACACCCCCCTCCCCCCCCCCCCCCCCCCCCCCCCCCGATGAGCAACACCTTTGTCCTCAAGGGTGAATGCAGGAAATCATTTTATCAAGCACTGGGCCACAACTTTATTACCCTTCTTAATTAGTCGTGTGCTCAATACAACTTCAGGTTGTGGGCACAAGGGACTGGCTAAGTTCAAGATTGGAGGATGAAGAATTTATGTAGGGAGCTCAAAGCAAAACTTGAGCTGAGAAATGTGGAAGGTAGGATGAATTTGAACCTCGATAGGAAGTAGTAGTTTGTAAGCCACATCTCATATCCTTTCAACAATAGGATAAGGTCAAAAATACTTAGAGGTAAGTTTATGGTAAGGAGAAATGGAAAGAGTAGACTGTCTATAAGGTTGATGTTTGACAAAGACCCAATCTCCAACTTGAAACTCCTTATCAGATCTGTGGTTATTAGCCTGGCTTGCATGACCCAAATTTCCTTCCGTTGGGTATCGTGACGGAACCTAGTCCCTGCGACTAGGTAAGCCTAAAACTTGCGTAGAAATAAAATCAATATAATAATTGAAATAGAAAAGAAGAAGAAGAAACATAATTCAGCCGCTCAGCATATACAATTTCACTTCCCAAAACCCGGAATGCCACGACAGTCACAAGCTCTGTACAAATGTAGCTCTATACAATAAATTAGTAGAAAATACATAAGTCCTCTATGCCTATACTAGAGTAGAAGGGGACTCGTGGGATTCTGCGGACGCGGAAAAATTACCTCGCGGTCTCCTGGTAGCTACTAGAACGACTCCGAGCCACGATACTGGGTGCTGGTACCTGGATCTGCACATGGAAAACATGCGCAGGAAAGGGCGTGAGTACTCCACAATTAGTACCCAGTACGTGCCAAGCCTAACCCCAGTCAAGTAGTGATGAGGTCAGGTTAAGGCTCTACTGAATGTTTATAATAAAAACAGTTTGAAATTTCACAGAGAGATATAATAAGCTAAAGCAAAACAGTAGAAACAGTAAGCTGAAAGGATTAGTAAAAGGGAGCCCTCGGCTCAGCACGGCGTATCTCACAGTAGAAGATATGCAATGCAGTACATGGGGAAAGCTCTCGGAATTGAGTCTGTAGTCCCAATTTAAATATGCGATGCAGTACAGAGGGAAAGCTCCCGGAATCTCGTCTGTAGTCCCAATTTAAATATGAAATGCAAATGAATACCAGATACAGATTATTTAAACAGTTCAGGAAGAATCACAGGCAAATACAGATAGAACTACCTAACATGGTGAAAATAGTAGCAATTTAGGGGAAACTCAAGTAAAACAGGTAGGCATGCTTATTCCTAAGCTAAAATACACAGTTAGTACATGAAACAATGAAATAGGGATAAAATGATTTATGTCATGAAAGAAAAAGTGGAGTTTTAGAAACAATAGCCCATGTACGCACTCGTCACCTCACGTACACGACGCTCATATAATAAAAACAGTATCAAAACAACCTAAGGGGAAGTCCCCAACACAAAGTTAGGCAAGCCACTTACCTCGACTGCGCTAATCAACTCAATACCACGCTCTTGCCACGAGTATCGGACTCCGGGTGGCCCAAATCTATTCAATTCGATTGCATAAAGTAAATATCAACTCAAGGAACCAAAATAGCTAATAAGTTCGAAGCTAATACGCAAAATTTGGAAAATTGCCCGAAAAGTCCCCCGGGCCCACGTCTCGGAATCGGGTAAAAACTATAAATTCCAGACACTCATTCACTCACGAGTATAACCATATAAGAATTTCTCAAATCGAATGTCAAAATCCCAATCAAAACTCAAGAATTCGGCCTAAGAAGTTTATCCCATTTTTCCCACCATAATTTCGAATTTAAAGGATGGATTAAGGAGTATAAACATAAAAATTAACCTAAGTCGAATAGAAATAACTTACCCAAGTTGCCCAGGTGCAAAACTCTCCAAACATCGCCCTTCCCGAGCTCTCAAATTCAAAAATGTGAAAATAGTTCAAACCCTCGTTTTGGGTCTTTAAATGTTCTGCCCAGCTATTCCTGAGTGCGATCGCGAAGGGTATTCCAACACGCACCTAAAATTCCTTCTACGCGATCGCATGGTTCTGCTCTCGATCGCGGGCCTTCTTTACTCAAACCTACGCGATCGTGGTTGGCTTCACACGACCGCGTAGAACAATACTCAAATCCTCTTCTGCCTAGGTATTCTATGCGATCGCGACATGTCCTAAGTGATCGCAGTGATTGAGTTGCCCAAGCTACGCGATCGCGAACCTCTTTTTGCGATCGTAGTGAAAAAAATGTAGGCCTTCCTCCACTTACTCTACGCGATCGCGGATACACTCATCCGATCGCAGTGAAGGAAAAATTGCTGCTATAAAACCAGAAAACCAGCAAAGTGCCTAAGGCCAAAAATGCCTGTTTGAGCATCCGAAACACATCTGAGGCCCCCGGGACCTCCACCAAACCTACCAACCAATCCCAATACCTCATTCTAACTTAGTCTATCCTTCAAAACACATCTCATAACATCAAAATCACCAATTATGAATGGATTCAAGCCTAAGAACTTAGGAATTTTCAAAAAATCTACATCCAATGCCGAAACACGTCTAAACTCATCCGAATTACCTCAAATTTTACACACAGGTCACAAATCACACTACAGACCTCCTGTCACTTCCGGAATTCAATTCCGAGCCCGATATCAAAATTTCACCTATCGGCCGAAATCACCGAAATTCCAACTTTCGCCGATTCAAGCCTAAATCTGCTACAGACCTCGAAAACATATTCCGAACACGCTGCTAGCCCCGAAATCACCCAACGGAGCTAACAGAGTCAACGTAATTCCATTCCGGATCCGTCTTCACACAGTTCCAACAACGGCCCGATTTCTAAAGCTTAAACTCACATATAAGGACTATGTGTCCAAAAACTCTCCGAATTTCACCACTCAACGCTCCGACAAGTTTCAAAAGCAGAAATAGACATGGGAGAAACAGTTGTTAGGGTACAGGGGCGCTAACTCTCAAAACGACCGACCGGGTCGTTACATTCTCCCCCTCTTAAGAAAATCATTCGTCCTCGAACGAGTATAGAGACATACCTGAAGCTGTGAAAAGATGAGGGTACTGCCTGCGCATATCCTGCTCGGTCTCCCAAGTCGCCTCCTCGAATGGATGACCCCTCCACTGCACCTTCACTGATGTGATATCCTTTGACTTGAGCTTTCTGACCTGCCTATCCAATATAGCTACATGTTCCTCAACATATGATAGATCCTTGTCCAACTGGACTGAACTGAAATCCAAAACATGAGTCGGGTCAGCGTGATACTTTCGGTTCCAACTGGACTGAACTGAAATCCAAAACATGAGTCGGGTCAGCGTGATACTTTCGGAGCATAGAGACGTGGAATACCGGATGAACTCCTGCTAGGTTGGGATGCAAGTCAAGCTCATAAGCAACCTCCCCAACACACCGCAACACCTCAAAAGGGCCAATAAATCTCGGACTCAGCTTACCCTTCTTCCTGAACCTCATGATGCCCTTCATAGGCGATACCCGAAGAAAGCTCCGATCACCAGTCATGAATGCTAAGTCACGAACCCTCCGGTCCTCATAACTTTTCTGCCTGGACTGACATGTGCGAAGCCTCTCCTGAATAACCGTCACCTTGTCCAGGGCATCCTGGACCAAATTTGTACCCAACAATCGGGCCTCGCCCGGCTCGAACCATCCCACTGGAGACCTGCACCGCCTACCATACAAAGCCTCATACGGTGCCATCTGAATGATGGACTGGTAGCTGTTATTATAAGCAAACTCTGCAAGTGGAAAGTGTCGGTCCCACGACCCTCCAAAATCCATCACACAGGCATGGAGCATGTCCTCAAGGATCCGAATCGTGTGCTCGGACTGCCCGTCCGTCTAGGAGTGAAAGGTTGTACTCAACTCCACCCTGTGTCTAACTCCTGCCGATCGGCTCTCCAGAACTGTGAAGTGAACTGTGTACCTCCGTCTTAAATGATAGATGCTGGAATACCGTGGAGTCGGACAATCTCCCTGATATAAATCTCAGCCAATCTCTCTGAGGAATATGTATTCAACACTGGAATGAAATGGGTTGATTTGGTCAACCGATCTAAAATCACCCAAATAGCATCGAACTTCCTCAAAGTCCGAGGAAGTCCAACCACAAAGTCCATGGTGATCCGCTCCCACTTCCATTCTGGAAGCTCAATCTGTTGAAGTAATCCTCCCGGTCTCTGATGCTCACATTTGACCTGCTGACAGTTGAAACACTTGGCTACAAACTCCACTATATCCTTTTTCATCCTTCGCCACCAATAGTGCTGTCTCAGATCCTGGTACATCTTCGCGGTACCTGGGTGGATGGAATACCGCGAGATATGGGCCTCCTCAAGAATAAACTCACGAAGCCCATATACATTAGGCACACAGATACGGTCCTGCATCCTCATCACGCCGCCATCGCCAATAGTCACATCTCTGGCATCACCCATCGAACTCTATCCTGAAGAGCCAGAAGGTTGGGATCATCATACTGACGCTCTCTGATACAGTCATAAAGGGAAGATCGAGCAACCACACAAGCAAATACCTGGCAAGGCTCAGAAAGATTCAACCCTACGAACTGACTGGCTAAGGCCTGAACATCTAAGACTAAGGGCTTCTCAACTGCATGAAGATATGCCAAACTCCCCAAACTCTCTGCTCGGTGATACAAGGCGTCAGCCACCATATTGGCCTTCCCTAGGTGGTATAATATAGTGATGTCATAATCCTTGAGTAACTCCAACCACCTACACTGGCACAAATTAAGGTCTTTCTGCTTGAATACGTGCTGCAAACTCTGGTGATCCGTGAAAATCTCACAAGGAACACCGTATAAATAATGACGCCATATCTTCAGGGCGTGAACAATCGCTGCCAACTTGAGATCATGAACTAGATAGTTCTTCTCATGCACCTTCAAATGTCTGGACGCATAGGCAATCACCCTACCGTCCTGCATCAGCATCGCCCTAAGGCCAATCTTCAAAGCATCACAATAGACTGTATAGGACCCTGAACCTGTAGGCAATACCAACATTGGAGCTGTAGACAGGGCTGTCTTGAGCTTCTAAATGCTCTCCTCTCACTCCTCTGACCACCTTAATGGTGTACCCTTCTTGGTCAGTCTGGTCATAGGCGTTGCAATGGATGAAAATCTCTCCACAAAACGACGATAGTACCCAGCCAAACAGAGGAAATTACGGTTCTCAGTAGCTGAAGACGGTCTAGGCCAACTCTGCACTGCCTCCACCTTCTTTGGATCTACCTTGATCCCATCACAAGACACCACATGGCCTAAGAATTCCACATAATCAAGCCAAAATTCACACTTAGAAAATTTGGCATACAATTTCTTCTCCCTCAAAGTCTGAAGCATAGTCCTCAAATGCTCCTCCTGGGACCGAGAATATACCAAGATGTTATCAATGAACACGATGATGAAGGAATCAAGATAAGGCCAAAATACGTTGTGCATCAGGTGCATAAAGGTAGTTGGGGCATTGGTCAGCCCAAAAAGACATCACAAGGAACTCAGAGTGGCCATATATGGTCCTAAAGGCCGTCTTCGAGATGTCCGGCTCTCGAATCTTCAACTGATGATAGCCTAAACGCAGGTCAATCTTGGAGAACACCCTAGCACCATGTAACTGGTCAAATAAATCATCAATGTGAGGCAATGGGTACCTGTTCTTCATTCTAACCTTATTCAGCTGCCGGTAATCAATGCACATACGCATCGAACCATCCTTCTTCTTCACAAATAATATCGGAGCACTCCAAGGTGATACATTGGGCCTGATGAAACCCTTATCAATCAACTCCTGCAACTGCTCTTTCAACTCAGGAGGAGCCATACGATAGGGAGGAATGGAAATGGGATGAGTGCCCGGCAACAAATCAATGCTGAAATCAATATCTCTATCAGGCGGCATACCTGAAAGATCAGCTGGGAAAACATCGGGATAGTCCCGCACAACTGGAACTGACTCAACTGAAGGGGTATCAATGCTAACATCTCTCACATAGGCTAAATATGCATCACACCCCTTCTCCACCATCCGTTGAGCCTTGAGAAAGGAAATGACTCGGCGGGGAGTATACTCTAAGGAACCACTCCACTCTAACCTCGATAAACCTGGCATAGCCAGCATCACGGTCTTGGCGTGACAATCAAGAATAGCATAATGGGGCGACAACCATTCCATGCCCAAGATAACATCGAAGTCTACCATACTAGCAATAATAAATCATCCATTGTCTCAAAACCACTGATAACAATCAAGCATGACCGATATACGCGGTCCACAACAAGAGAATCTCCCACGGGAGTAGAAACATAAACGGGGGAACTCAAAGAATCCCGAGATACCCCCAAATGTGAAGACAAATAAGAAGACACATATGAATACATGGAGCCTGGATCAAATAATACTAATGCATCCCTATGACAAATAGGGACAATACCTGTGATGACCGAATCTGAAGCAACGACCTCTAAACGGGCTGGAAGATCATAATATCTGGCCTGGCCTCCCCCTCTAGGGTGACCTCGACCTCCCCGACCACCACCGCGAGCTACCTGAGGAGGTGGGGTAGCAGCTAGGGCTGGAAGAATAGATGGAGGACCCGGTGGAATACGTGGGACCTGATAAGTCTGAGGTGGTGCACCCCTCTTGACCCTGGAGAAATCTTTGATCACGTGGCGAGGATCAGCATACTCAAAACAACCCCTCGGAGGACGTGGCGGCTGATGCTAACTCTGAACTGGCATGTTAGACTGGCCAGTGATAGCACCTCGGGCAGGAGGCACACAAGATACTGGTGGTGCATAATAAGGCTCCTGAGGTCTAGGAGGAGCTAGAATACCACTGGCTGCTGGAAGATATGAATGAACAGGGCGACTCACAAAACCCCTGCCATAGCGTGCTGCTGGTGCACGAACTCCCGAAAAATAACCAGTCTCTTGAGACCTCTTGGCCTCTCTCTCCTCCTTGTCCTGGGATAACATACTCTCAATCCTCCGGGCAATACTCACAGCCTGCTGGTAAGGGATATCTGTCTCCAACTCCCTGGCCATACTGGTCCGAATACTGGGGTGAAGCCCCTCGATGAAGCGTCGAACCCTCTCTCTGATAGTGGCAACCAAGGTTGGTGCATGACGAGCCAAGTGACTGTAGGATAGGCTGATGAACACTTGTAGCATGAAGAGTTGGACATCATTGGCTTTCATTTTGTTAACAGATTTAGTGCTTGAGAACTTACACTCATCAGATACCCCCTTAAGAAGATGGAACTTGCCTTGATAAGTGAATGACATAGTTAAGGCTGTATAATCCATAGTAACTTGTAAAGACCAGGCCGGTCGTTTCGTGAGATTAGCATGTTTTCCCTATTTCTGCTTTGTCATGTGTTTCTTAACCTATTTATGATGAGTGGGGTCGATTGGTTCGGGCTCGGAGTAGTCGTGGTGAGAAATGGGACACTTAGTCTCTTAAGTTGGCCTTATGGTTAAAAAAGTCAATCGGGGGTTGACTATTAGGTAAACGACCTCACAATGTGGATTTTATTGCTCGGATAGCTTTGTGAGGTGATTTGGGACTTAGGAGTATGTTCGCAATGTGGTTTTGATGTCCGGGGTAGGATTTGGCTTGAATTGGCGAAAGGGAGTTTTTTGGCAATTTTCGGTCAACAATGGAAAATTAGATATCGGATTCGGAATGAAATTCCGAAAGTGGGAACAGGTCCATAGTGTCATTTTGGATTACTGTGCAAATTTTCAGGTCATTTTGACGAGGTTTGGTTAGTTTCGGCATCGTTGGCGATTTTATTTTGAAGTTTGAAAATCCTTAGGCTTGAATCACGAGTTGAATTGGTGTTTCAATGTTATTTTGGGTGTTCTGAGGGTTCGGCTAAGTCCGGGTGATCATTTATGACTTGTGGGTACCTTTGGATGGGGCCCCGAGGGGCTCGGGGTGATTTCAGATAGCCATCGGAGGGTTTTGGAAAATGAAAAGATTGCTGGTGTGAATCTGCCCTGTGATTCCGCAAGTGCGGAAGACGGACCACAGATGTGGTCACCGCTGGGGTGCAAAAGGCATCGCAGATGCGGCTTTGGGCCGGCTAGGGAGGAACCGCAGATGAGGAAATTTGGCCGCATCTGCAAAGCCGCAGGCGCGGTGGGTGAGCCGCAGGTGCGAGTTTTTGATTTCAAGTAGTTTCCGCAGGTGCACACCTGGGACCACATGTGCGGGTCCGCAGGTGCGATGAAATGGATCGAAGGTGCAGTTTTTCTGGGCAGAAAGTATAAATACTCACCTTCGCAAATTTTTGGTTATCTTTCACCATTTTCATCTGGGTTGAAGCTTTTTGGAGGGTTTTTAAGAGGGAATTCAAGGGTTCATAGTGGAGGTAAAGTTTTTAGATCTAAAACTCCTTTATGTGACATTATTTGACTTATTTGGGTGAAATTTATGGAAATTTGTGACTAAAATTGAGGGATTAGGGCTTGAGATTTTAGACTTTGAATTGGGGATTTGAGGGGCCATTTGAGTCTGATTTTGATGTTCTTGGTATGTATAGACTCGGAGAAGGATGAGGATTATTGTGGTGTAATTTCTATCGAGTTTGGAGATGTAGGCACGGGGGTCGGGTTTGACCAATTTCGGAATTTTTAGTTTAATTTGATAATTCTTTATTGAGCTTTGTTCCCTTAGCATATATTGAAGATATTAATCTGATTTTGGTTAGATTCAGAGCAATTGGAGTTCCATTCGAGAGGAAAATGCATTGCGGATTAGTATTTTGGCCGGATCGAGGTAAGTAACGATTGTAAATCTAGACTTGAGGGTATGAAACCCTGGTATTTCGTATTGTTTTGATAAATGAGGTGACGCACATGCTAGGTGACGGGTGTGCACCAGTAGGGATTGTGACTTGGTTTGTCCCGTAGCGGCTATTAAACCGCGTAATTGATTTGAAATCATATGATATTCGGTATTTTAGAGATTTATACCATATTTTGGGTTGTATGCCATGTTTGTGGCCTTGCGCCAATCTGTTTAGACCCTTAGGGGTATTTTTACTACTGTCCTCACACTATTTTGATAGAAAATATGAACTCAGTCATGCTTTATACCTGTTCACCGTTTATTAATATTTATCACCCTGTTTTAGAATATTGAACGATAACTTGTGATGACCCAAAAGGTCATCCCGTATATTTCTAGCTAATTCTGTGTTCCGAGGTCATGAAAACCTCCTTCTATCTTACCTCGATTTGCGTGCACATGGTAGCCGGGAAGCCTTTATGTGAAAAACTGATAAAAATGATAATTTTGTATTAGAAGTTTGAATAAAGTTGACTTCGGTCAATATTATTTGTAAACGGACCCGGACCCGTGATGTGACGGTCCCGGAGGGTCCGTGGGGGACTTGAGCGTATGCCCAGAATCGAATTTCGAGTTCCCAAGTCCGAGAAATGAATTTTTGAAAGAAATTATTTTCTGAAAATAGAAGAGGTTTTTGAAAATGAAATTATATGTGAAACCTGTGGTATCGTACCCGTATTATGGTTTCGGAGCCCAGTACAAGTTTGATATAATATTTGTGACATATCTGTGATGTTTGGTAAGAAACTGACTTCATCATATGTGATTCAGGCCTTAAATGCAAAATTTGATGTTTAAAGAAGTTTAGAGAAATTTCAGTGATTTTGGGGTTTAATTCGATGTTTATGATGTTATTTTGGTGATTTTATTACACGAATAAGTCCGTAGGATTTTTTCGAGGTTGTGTGCACATTCGGTTTGAAGTTCCGAGGGCTCGGGTGAGTTTCGGGTAGGCCCCAGGATGTTTTTAGGCTTAAAACATAGTTGTTGCAGGTAAGAGAAGTGCAGGTCTCTGAACCGACCAGCGAGGTCGGCACTCGTTTTTGTGCTGACCGCGGAGAGCCCTTGCGACCGCACTCGTTTTTGTGCGGTCCGCGGTGAGGAGCTGGACCACTGGTCTGCCTTCGGAGGCCTATATCATTTGATCTACAAGGAATTTGGAGATGATTCAAAAACAAAATATGTATCCCTTCGTGTCTAGTTTCCAGAAAGGTAAAGATATCCCAATTTGGAAATCTGTAGAGAAAGTTATGGCCAAAATACTAAAGCATGTCACTGTAGTCTTTTTCTCTGGGTTTTTTTGTTAGTGCTGCCGCACTCTCCTTTTGTGCGGTCCGTGGTGGGGTCTGAGATGGGCATATTTGAACGGGATTTTCAATTATTTTTCATTTTTCAAAACCCTAAAAAGGTAAGAGGCGATTTTCCAAACACTCTTTCTTCTCCAAAACATTAGTAAGTTTTCTTTACTCCTTAACTTCTTTTTACAAGATTTCATCCTGGAATCTAGGGTTTTCATGGTGGAATTGGAAATTTCGGGTAAAACCTAAGAATATTGAAATTTAGGGATTTAGACCTCAAATTGAGGTCGGATTCCAAAACCATTTATATATCCGGGCTCAGGGGTGAATGGGTAATCGGGTTTTGGTCCGAATTTTCAGATTTGGACCGAGCAGGTCCGGGTCGATTTTTTATTTGTGGGGAAAAACTTTAGAAAACTCATTTCCACGCATTAGAATTGATTCATTTAACATTTATTGATATAATTAAGTAACTTGTGGCTAGATACGAGCGAGTTGGTGGTGGAATCAAGAGATAAAAAGGTAGTTGAGGCCTGAATTTTGATTGTTGAAGTCGAGGTAAGTATCTTGCCTAACCTTGTGGGGGGGAGGGGGGGAACTACTCCTTAGGATTGAGTCTTCTTTGTTGCTTGTAGTCCGTGTATGAGTTGTAATTGTTACCTTTGAATCCTTGGTTGTTAATTTCATCCTTTCCTGCTTAAATTAGAATTACTTGCTTTTGGGATTCTTTCGTTGGATATTTGATCTTAATTGACTTAACTGAATATTTTACCTCTCTTATTCTTCATGTTATATTTGCTTCCTAAAAATTCCAAATTGACCATATTAGTGTTATCTAGCTTTATAGTTGTTTGGTCGTGGTTAGAACATACGCTCGTTAGTGTCAAGCATGCCCGTGAGTCTTATATTGGGATTTATATGATTCTTCCCTTATGTGATACTTGGGTTTAGTTGATGAACATTTATGTTGTTGATAGTTCTTTGATGTTGCCTATTACTGGGCCTTTGTTTAAGCTGAGTTTTATTCCGTGAAGTTAAATGTTTAGGTGAGATTGGTTATAGTTGTTTCCCTTGCTGGGATCGTGTGGTTTCTCTTACTATTCCTGTTGTTGATGATGTTGTTTGCCGTGTTGACTCCCTTGCCGGGATGTTATGGTTTCTATTATTGATTATGCTGTTAATGATATAGTTTGTATTGTTGACTCCCTTGCCGGGATGTTGTGATTTATGGTTCATATTGTTTATTTTCCTTGCCAAATTGTTGTTCTTGATATTGTTTGGATGAGGAAGAGTGTAAAGCATGAAGGGTGATGCCGTGTATTTGCTTATTTATTGTGAGGAAGAGTGTAAAGCACGAAGGGTGATGTCGTGTATTTATTTATTTATTCATTGTGAGGATGAGAGTGTAAAAGAACGAAGGGTGATGTCGTGTCATGTTATGATATTAAAGCACGAAGGATAATGTCGTGTTGTTTCTATTTATTTATTGTGAGGATGAGAGTAAAAGCACGAAGGGTGATGTCGTGCACTTGTTTTGGTGAGGATGAGAGTAAAAGCACGAAGGGTGATGCCGTGCACTTGTATTTGCATTTTATTTCGTTGTTCTAAATTTGGATATTCCTACTGATCTCTTACTGCATTTATTGGCAAGATTTGATATTCCTCCTGTACTGCATGGCAATTTCTGAGTTATGGACTGAGTTCCGGTAGATAAATGTTGAGGAGATTTGATTAAGGGATTTTATTGAAAAGTATTATTGAAAAAGTAATGGTTTCGAAATGATTTTTATTTGAATGTCATTTATTGGGAAAAACATCATTGGAGAGTTTGTATTTTGAAAGAAACTATTTATTTTTTTTGGGATTTCACTCTATTAAATATACTTATATATACATTTGGGGAAAGTATGTTTTTCAAAGGAGATCTTTCTATACTAAAATGAGTATATTTGCAAAGTTATTCATATGAACCGTTGTTTAAAGGCTTCCACCAGTTTATAGATTTTAATGGC
This sequence comes from Nicotiana undulata, assembly GCA_005239495.1. Taxonomy (NCBI): domain Eukaryota; kingdom Viridiplantae; phylum Streptophyta; class Magnoliopsida; order Solanales; family Solanaceae; genus Nicotiana; species Nicotiana undulata. The sequence continues at coordinate 30,651 of ML266485.1, forward strand.
TAAGGCTCGATGTGAACAAAATAGGCGTAGAGTTGAGTTATTGGTGTTCTCTATTGCGTTGTGTTTTCTTCCGTTTTGGCTGTTTTGTTGTCCATTTTCTGTGTATTTTTATGATGTTTCGTTGGTTAATTTCTGTAACTTCCTTCCGCATTATATCGTTATTGTTGTAAATTATTTCGTGAAGTCTTAGATAGATGTAGTGTTCGGTTATTTCTGTATTCATGTCAGTTTATCTTGTTAGACCAGTGGTGTCTTGACTAGTCCTCGTCACTACTCCACCGAGGTTAGTCTTGATACTTACTGGGCACCGTTGTGGTGTGCTCATACTACACTTCTGCACATTTTTGTGTGCAGATCCAGGTATATACATTGTTAGTAGCTGAGTGGATCGTTGCCGAGGAGACTCAAGGTAACCTGTTGCTGCGTTCGCAGGCTTCAGAGTCACCTTCTTACCAGTAGCATTCATATACTGTTGTAGTTATTTTCAAACAGTTGTATTTAGAAGTTGTAGAAGATTCGTAGAGCTTATGACTTGTATTACCGGATTTTGGGAAGATTTGCAAATTTTGTCAAGATTCTATATCGAGACTGTTAGTTTCCTTTTATTATTGTTGTTATTCAGTAACTGTTAGGCTTACCTAGTCCTTAAGACTAGGTGCCATCACGATACCCAACGGAGGAAAATTTGGGTCGTGACATAACTTGGGTTGAGTCCCTGTGATTTGTGGTGAGTTGGGCTGAGTCGCCGTTATTTGTGATGAGTTTCCCGAGTAGCTTGTGAGGATGACTGAGTGAGTCCGAGAGCCAGACTTGTGAGGATAGTTAGGGATTGGGCTGCACGCCGCAACACTATATACATATATATATATGGATCGGGTTGCACGCCACAATGAGATATGTGGATCGGGCTGCACGCCGCAGCAAGATATATATTGGATTGGGTTGCACACCGCAGCGATACATAGCTTGGGCTGTAGGAGCCCTTCCTGGAGTCTGTACACCCCAGTGAGCGCAATCAACTATTATGGATCGGGTTGCACGCTGCAGCGGGTTACTATTATGGATCGGGTTGCACGCCGCAGCGGGTTATTATATGGATCGGGCTGCACGCCGCACCGGTTGTTATATGGTTCCTGATGAGTGAGAGTGTTGAGTGTGAGCATTGACTTATGAGAGTAGAGTCTCAAGTGACTGAAAGGCTTGCCCGAGAGGCTTTATCTGTGAGTGACACTGTTCCCGATAGTAGGGGTGGGCGTTCGGGCAGTTCAGATTGAATATGAAATTGCGGTTTGATTTTTGGTTTTTGGATTGAATAAATTACAATCCAAATCCAATCCAAATAATTTCGTATTTGATCGGATTAAATAAGTTCGATTTCGGATTAATCGGATTGGATTTTTTAGATTTTCGGTTCTGGCTTTTAAGCCTTTAAATTGAGCTTATAGAAAACACGCGAAATAAAAATAATCATTTAAATGAAGTAGAAAGATGGTAATCAAAAGATGCTCTAGTTATTGATATCTTCTCGACTCTATATAATGCCTCTTCAAGAAAAAAGGTCTCGAATATGTAATACATCACACTGATTCAAATTATATATTATAAATTAAAAGATTAACCGGGAAAGGTGACCTCAAAATTCAATCTTTAGTCAACTTCAGCCTCGACTCTTCAGTGTTTACAAATGCACGTATGGTGTAGCTGTGTGGGTGATACGTGAGAGAAAAAGAAAAATCTTATATTATATTTGATTTAGTAGAGAATCCCATACTGGACTTAGTAATTTGTATTGAATATACGGGGTAATGTTTAATGGGCATGATATAGTATTGGAGATTTAGATTTATTAGTATTAGGAATGTATATGGGTAATGTCGTAATAGGCTAATGTCTAACGGGTAATGCTAAATATAAGGTAAAAAATTTCGGTCGAAAATCCGAAATTTCGAAGTCCCCAATCCAAAATCAAAAATTTTAAGATCCGAACTCCAATCCATAATCCAAAAATCCAAAAAGATCGGATTTCGGGTTTGCCCATACTATGCCCACCCCTACCTGAGAGGCTGATATTTCATGAAACTACTATTTTCACTCTTCTTTACACTGAGCCTCTAATGAAAACGTTGAACAATAATGTTTTATACGAGATTTTAAATGGAAAATTGCAGTTTTTACGAAATATTCAGAATGTAGATTCCTGACTTGATTTATTTACTTCCACTTTGTTTATTATATAAGCTCACATGATTTTAAATGCTCGTCACTGCACCCAAGTCTTTAGTTATGGTTGTTACTTACTGAGTTGGCATACTCACGTTACTCCCTGCACCTTGTGTGCAGATTCAGGTACCGGGGTAAAGCGATAGTTGACCTACCCCATTTGGAGCATTGTTCAGAGATTGTGAGGTAGCTGCTCGGCGTCCGCAGCCTACCCTTTCTCCTTCTTACTCTGTCATTTTACTCTACTTTCCAGACTTGTTTAGTAGATAATTAGTATCAGACTGTATTACTTCTTAGATGTTCATGACGGTTGACTCCAGATGTTGGGGCTGTGTTTAGATATTCTGATCACTTTTACTGTTTTGAAATGTTTAAAAGCAGAAATTTGTATGAAATATCGGATAATTTATGTATTAAATGGAAAATCATTATGTTATTTTCAGTGATTTGGCTGGCCTAGTATCACGATAAGCGCCATCACAGCCAGTTTAGATTTGGGGTCGTGACAAGTTGGTATCAAAGCCTAGGTTACATAGGACTCACCAGTCATGAGCAGATTTAGTAGAGTCTTGCGGATCGGTACGGATATGTATGTACTTATCTTCGAGAGGCTACATAACCCTTAGGAAAAATATCACATTCTTGAATTCTTGTCGTGCAAATCCGTTTATTTAGCCAAAAGCGTTCTTTGAATTCCCTTTCATGTATTTGAATGCGCACGTGAGCTCTTGGTATCAGCTGTGCATCGACGTCTTGTGATTTTCATGGATGAGATGTGATTTTTAGTATGTTGATAATGGGCCTGTCTGGAGGACTTGAGGCCGGATTATGTCTGTGTCTTGAGTGCTGAGATTTCCTTGTGTGAGCACGTGCATCTGGGGATTATATGTCCGTTTGTGCCCTTATTAATGGGACTTTGTGACTGGATGGCTATGTGGCGAGTGTGATCCGATGGTGAGGTGTGTTCAAATTGTCTGATTGTGGCAAAAAGGATTGGCTGGAAATGTGGCAAGAACGGTCGACTGTTTGATTTCTGTCTCGAGTTGGCATGTGTCTTCGAGTTGTAAGTGTATTGGAAGACCTCTCATGTAGTTTTGTTGTGGAGTGAAGAGGATCTTTCTATTGTGTTATGAGTTCCTAGTGAAGTCTTTGGGGATTACCAATGCCCCAGTATCGTCCATGTATTTGAGTGACAGTGTATTCTAGTTATATTTATACTGCTTCGTTATGGTATTCATTGATAGCATCCTGGCGTACTTACGTAGCAAGAAGGAGCATACTCAGCATTGATGAGGGTATTATAGAGATGGATGGAGAATAAGCTTTATGCAAAGTTCTCCAAGTGTGAACTATTGGCTCAGTTCAGTAGCGTTCTTGGGGAATGTGGTGTCCAGTGAGGGTATTCAGGTGGTCAGACGAGTGTGGGTAGAGCTTCCAGAAACTCAAGATTTCTTGGACCACAACTCCAGTGTTAGTCCTGCCATCAACTTCAGATTCTTATGTAGAGTATGGTGATGCCTCGAGGGTAGGCGTTGGTTGCGTCTAAATTCAAAAGGGTAAAGTGATTGCGTAATAGCTATAAGTTTAGGAAGGGTACAGGGAGTTATCAGTTTTAGTCTAAGCAGGCAGGGTTATCTTCCGCGGAATGTTCTAAGGTTGTGTGACCCTTATGTGGTATTGCAGCAAGTTCTCTTTTCCAGTAAATGATATATGATGCAATTTGAGTTTAGATCGCTTGTGGGAGTTGGCATGACCATTTCAATGGTGAATGCGATATTTGCATACGATTTGAGATATTAGGTGATTTGTGCCATATGAGCTTAGGAAGGATTTAATTGAATCTCAATGCAGTATGGTGTTAGTGATAGTGTATGGTCATTGCGAGCTATTATTTGTCTTGATCTTTGGCTTTGAGCCAAGTGGGGGAGTCTGTTAATGATGAGTTGATTGCACGATTATATGTTGTATTGGTTGTGGTTCGAGGTATATTGGTGAATCAGTTATGACCTGCAGAGGTGGAGTCTGGAAATGACTCGAGTAATGGAAATTCTTCGATACAGATAGTAATGTACTCTATGGGTAGAGGGTCTTATTGAATGATTGAGTTGTAATTGTAAAAGGTGTAGTGTGTGCAGTGTATGAATTTTCTTGTTGCTGCGAGTGTGTGGATTACTTCCCATTATGTTGATATGCAAATGGGGCCAGGACGTTCGGTTTGCTTGATCGGTGTAATTGAGATTTGCATAGAGTGGATGACTCTCGAGAATGGTTCTATTGGATTCAAGGTTATATGTAGCAACTGAGGATATTAAAGGTGTGTATTCGACTAGAATGATATTTACGTTGGAGGGTGTCGAGACTTGTGGCATTTCTACGTTATCATGGATTCTGCATATCAGTATTAGGAAAGTGAAGGTAATGGTTTTAGATTCGCAAGAAGTCTCTTCAGGGTAAGTGTTTTGAATGTGGTACCTTTGGGGATATTTGAGAGAGTATTCAGCGGCTTACGAGCCTTAGTCGTTACGGTCTTATGCTTAGGTCTCATGTGGTGAGTCTAGGTTAAGGATTGCGGTATTATGGCAAGGACATGTATTAATTCGAAAGTAATTCAGAAGGAAATTGGGTAAATAGAACAACTTGGTAGTAGGTCGGATTGGCATGGTAAGGGATATGATTAGTTCTTTGGGTGCTTATGAGGTAACGAGTTTCTACGTGTGATTCATCGCAATGCTCTTGGGTTTTGACGGCCTGCGTAGCCTAGTTGAATTAGAGGGATTCTGTCATGACGGGTTAGTTCAGTACAATGGGTTTCAGAGGTTTCTTGATGGTCTTTACCATAGTTGAGATGTATATTTCCCACTGGTGCGTGGGGCATGTGGCATATTGTAATTTTCTCCAGAATAAAAATCAAATGGAGAGTCTTAGCTGAATGAGTACGTAGTTGCTTGTGGCTCAGAATGGATTATGAAGTTCTCATATTTATCATAGGATGGCATAGTATATGCGATATATTGTGTAAGGTTGAGATTTGCATGTGTGAGGTCACGGTTCAGTTCAGGAAGGAAGGTCATAAATTCTTAGGCAGCATGGACAGTTTTAGATGACTATGTAAATGATATCACTTATTGGTGCGGCTTGATAAGGGTATACACTTCGGAAAGGGCAATGTGTTTGAGTTAAGGGTACTTCATTGGTATCGCGGCGCTCTCTTGTTGGATCGACTGTTGATATTCAAGTTTTCTTGGTGGCACAGAAGAATTATAGGAGTATTCTTCATGGAATGATTCAGTATTAGAGGTGTGTTATGTATTCAAGCGGTGGAGTTGGGATCAGACGTGGTGATTCGTGCGCTTTTATGGATTTCAAGACTGGTGGTTCTCATAAATAGGTTATTTTGTGGTTGTGGACTATGAAGATACGAGAAAAGATAGTCTGATGTTAGTATGTGCCATGATTCAATCAATGTGAACTTTCGGAGAGTTATCTATCTGTTGCGGGTGATCAGAGTTGATTTAGGGTTCATTGGTAGGCCCAGTATGGATGTGTGTTATGCACCGGGTCAGAATTGTTGACTCTGAATTGCTATTGTTGAGGGATGTTCCATTCGATTGACATTGAGCTTATTCGTGTTCTGGAGCGATCTATGAGTTACCCTTCGGTGTTGCGAGGAGTTGTGATTGTTGGTTATATGCACATATGGTGCGGATCAATTTGGGCTTTATAGCGGGATTTGAGTAAGGTAAGTAATTGGGAATTGCAGGATTGAGACGTATCGGTTATGATCTTTCGGGTTCGTGGGGCATGGGATCGTCCAATTTTCTGTGGTTATTGTAATGCGCTTTGAGAATTGTGACTTAAGGTACTTCATGAGGAGCAGTGTTTGGATGTTGAGATATGGTCCATGTGTTAAATTAGTGTGCTATGGTTATACGGTGTGTGATGGGTTTTTAGCATCTCGTTGCGGCAGTAATTGTTGAACTTGCGGTATAGTTCTCTTGATGGAGTCATTTTTCTATGTTTGGGTACACTTGACTTGTTGCTCATTGGTGCACAAATTGCACGGGTTGTGGCTTAGATTTTTCTGATGTGACATGTCTCTAGAGTGGTCATGACGGATGAAATGAGGTCAACGGACCTAGAATGTGTGCGATCGAATCTGATTGTTCTATATTTTAGGAGGATATTGATATCATCTTAGAAATTTGCTATAGTTGTGCTTTCTTCATCAATGGAAGTATGTGAAAGTGCTAGAGCGAGGCTTTGCTTGATAAGAGGTTATTTACCGGTATTGGGTTGTTTGAGCAGCTATTGTGATTGGGAGTTCTCGCTATGAGCATTTAAGTCATGTGGTATATAATGTGATTACATCTTGGGTTACGAATATGGCTTGATGCAGCGTGTTCAGACTTATTCAGTTATAGATGTGGAATTTTGATCCTATAGATTATTTCAGAAGTGAAAATTTGATTCCAAGGTTTATGGGTTAAGTGGAATTGTGAAATTTCAGTTATGTTATGTTATCGGACCTATATGGGATAAGGTGACGTGGGTTCACCCTCGGGTATGTGCATGGTAGGTTACACGGCATTTTAGTGGTTTTTGAACAACTCTAGGCACGTTCGAGGACGAACGTATGTTTAAGTGAGAGAGAATGTAACGACCCGGCCGGTCGTTTTGTGAGATTAGCCATGTTTCCCTTGTTTATGCTTTGTCATGTGTTTCTTAGCCTATTTATGATGTGTGGGGTCGATTGGTTCGGGCTCGGAGTAGTCGTGGTGAGAAATGAGACACTTAATCTCTTAAGTTGGCCTTATGGTTAGAAAAGTCAACCGGGAGTTGACTATTAGGTAAACGACCTCGGAATGTGGATTTTATGGCTCGGATAGCTTCGTGAGGTGATTTGGGACTTAGGCGTGTGTTCGGAATGTGGTTTTGATGCCCGGAGTAGGATTTGTCTTGAATTGGCAAAAGAGAGTTTTTTGGCGATTTTCGGTCGGCGGTGGAAAATTAACTATCCCAGTCGGAATGGAATTCCGGAAGTGGAAACAGGTCTGTAGTGTCATTTTGGATGTGTGTGCAAATTTTTAGGTCATTTGGCGGAGGTTTGGTTAGTTTCGGCATCGTTGGCGATTTTTATTGGAAGTTTGAAGATCCTTAGGCTTGAATCACGAGTTGAATTGGTGTTTCGATGTTATTTTGGGTGTTCCGAGGGTTTGACTAAGTCAGGGTGATCATTTATGACTTGTGGGTACCTTTGGTTGGGGCCTCGAGGGGCTCAAGGTGATTTCGGAAAGCCATCGGAGGGTTTTGGAAAATGAAAAGATTGTTGGTGTGAATCTGCCTTGTGATTCCGCAGGTGCGGAAGAAGGACCGCATGTGCACAAAAGGCATCGCAGATGCGGCTTTGGGCCGGCTAGGGAGGAACCGCAGATGCAGAGATTTGGTCGCACCTGCGAAGCCGTAGGCACAGAGGGTGAGCCGCAGGTGCGAGTTTTGGACTTCAAGTGGTTTCCGCAGGTGCAAAGAAATGGACCGCAGGTGCGGTTTTCCTGGGCAGAAAGTATCAATACTCACCTTCGCGAATTTCCGTTTATCTTTCACCATTTTCATCCGGGTTGAAGCTTTTTGGAGGGTTTTGAAGAGGGAATTCAAGGGTTCATCGTGGAGGTAAGGTTTTTGGATCTAAAACTCATTTATGTGACATTATATGACTGATTGGGGGTGAAATTTTTGGAAATTTATGACTAAAATTGAGGGATTAGGGCTTGAGATTGTAGACTTTGAATTGGGGATTAAAGGGGCCATTTGAGGTCCGATTTTGATGTTCTTGGTATGTATAGACTCGGGGAAGGATGAGGATTATTGTGGTATGATTTCTATCGAGTTTCGAGACGTGGGCCCGGGGGTTGGGTTTGACCAATTTCGAGATTTTTGGTTAAATTTGATAATTTTCGATTGAGCTTTGTTCCCTTAGCATATATTGATGATATAAATCTGATTTTGGTTAGATTCAGAGGAATTGGAGGTCGATTCGAGAGGAAAAGGCATCGCGGATTAGTATTTTAGCCGGATCGAGGTAAGTAACGATTGTAAATCTAGACCTGAGGGTATGAAACCCCGTTATTTCGTATTGTTTTGATAAATGAGGTGCACATGCTAGGTGACGGGTGTGCACCGGTAGGGATTGAGACTTGGTCTGTCCCGTAGCGGTTATTAAGCCGCGTAATTGATTTGAAATCATATGATATTCTGTATTTTAGAGATTTATACCATATTTTTGGCTGTATGCCATGTTTGGGGCCTTGCGCCGACTTGTTTAGACCCTCAGGGGTATTTTTACTGCTGTCCTCACACTATTTTGATAGAAAATATGAACTCAGTCATGCTTTATACCCGTTCACTGTTTATTACTGTTTATCACCATGTTTTAGAATATTGAAAGATAATTTGGGCTGAGTCCTTGTGATTTGTGGTGAGTTGGACTGAGTCCCCGTGATTTGTGATGAGTTGCCCGAGTCGCTTGAGAGGATGACTGAGTGAGGAAGAGAGACAAACTTGTGAGGATAGTTTAGGGATCAGGTTGCACGCCGCAGCACTATATACATATATATATGGATCGGGCTGCACGCCGCAGCGAGATATGTGGATCGGGTTGCACGCCGCAGCAAGATATATATTGGATCGTGCTGCACGCCGCAGCGATACAACGCTTGGGCTGTAGGATCCCCTCCTAGAGTCTGTACACCCTCAGTGAGCACAGTCGACTATTGTGGATTGGGTTGCACGCCGCAGCAGGTTACTATTATGGATTGGGTTGCACGCCGCATCGGGTTATTATATGGATCAGGCTGCACGCAGCAGCGGTTGTTATATGGTACCTGATGAGTGAGAGTGCTGAGTGTAAGCATTGACTTATGAGAGTAGAGTCTCGAGTGACTGAGAGGCTTGCCCGAGAGGCTTTATCTGTGAGTGGCATTGTGCCCAAGTGGCTGATATTTCATGAAACTACTATTTCCACTCTTCTTTACACTGAGCCTCTAATGAAAACGTTGAACAAATGTTTTATACGAGATTTTAAATGGAAAATTAGAGTTTTTACGAAATATTCGAAATGTAGATTCCTGACTTGATTTATTTACTTCCAATGTTGTTTATTATATGAGCTCACATGATTTTAAATGCTTGTCACTGCACTCAAGTCTTTAGTTATGGTTGTTACTTACTGAGTTGGCATACTCACGTTACTCCCTGCACCTTGTGTGCAGATTCAGGTACCGGGGTAGAGCGATAGTTGACCTACCCCATTTGGAGCATTGTTCGGAGATTGTGAGGTAGCTGCTCGGCGTCCGCAACCTACCCTTTCTCCTTCTTACTCTGTCATTTTACTATACTTTCTAGACTTGTTTAGTAGATAATTAGTATCATACTGTATTACTTCTTAGATGCTCATGACGGTTGACTCCAGATGTTGGGCTGTGTTTAGATGTTCTGATCACTTTTACTGTTTTGAAATGCTTAAAAGCGGAAATTTGTATGAAATATTGGATAATTTATGTATTAAATGGAAAATCATTATGTTATTTTCAGTGAATTGGCTGGCCTAGTATCACGATAGGCGCCATCATGGCCAGTTTAGATTTGGGGTCGTGACATAACTGGCCCCAAGGTTTTCATCCATAATTCCCCCAACACCAAATCATATTTGCCTACTGGAAACACAATAAGATCAAAAGTGTAAGCAGTACCCTGCATCATCCATTGGATGTTTCTTACCACCCCAGAAGTGGCCTCCGTGGAATTATTACCAAGGCTGACATAACCAACCTTAGTGGAAGCAATTTGGCAACCTAACCTTTTAGCAGACTCACAGTCTATGAAATTGTGAGTACTTCCTCCATCTAACAGAATTTGCAATGGTCTCTTATTGTTGTAGCCAGTCACATGAATAGTTTGTGCCCCTTGAATACCACTTAATGCACACAAGGAGATCATAGGAGGATCTCTTTCTGTCACAGACCACTCTTCAGTAGTAGTATCACCATTTGTCTTTTGCATTATTTCTTCTAAACCTTCCTCCTCTCCATACTCCAAATCCAACACAAATAATTGTTTAGGGAGGTTGCATTATGTCCAGGAGTGTATTTGTCATCACAAAAGTAGCACAAACCTTGTGCTCTCTTAGCCAACATTTCAGCAGGGGAAATGGTCCTTCTAGTCCTAGGAGCAACTGGAACTCGAGAAGCAGGTAGGGCTAATTTTGGAGTAGACACAACATTGGTAGGAGACGATTTATCCTGAACAGAGTCATAGCTAGGCTTCCTCATAGCAAAAGAGGATTGACCTCCAGAGTTGGACATTTGAGCTCTAGCATTGGCAGCTAGTGTTGCTTCTACTAGTCTAGCTAATCAATATGATTTAGATAAGGTTTGATGTTCATGCATTTTCATAGGATTCACCAACTCCGCCTTAAGTCCTCCAAGAAAACAAGATATAGCTTGGCTAACAGATAAATCATACTGAGTTAACAACCTAGCAAAAGCAAATTGAAATTCCCTCACTGAACCAGTTTGTCTCAATTGTTTGAGCTTTAACATTGGATCAGAAAACTCCTCACTAAACGTTTCAACCAAAATAGCTAGGTATTCATCCCAGTCAGGCAATTCAAGTGAATCACGACATTTCATATAAGATTGATGCCATTCCAAAGCCCCGTCATCTAAATTCATTGCTACTAAGCTCACTCTTTGATTAAGGGGAGTCTTATCGACAGAATAGTATTGATCGATCCTATACAACCAGTTTTTCAAATTTTTGCCATCGAAACGAGGAAAAAGCAGATTACGACTTCGATTGGAATTAGCACAGTAAGGGTTGGGACCTAGGATGCCCTGCCCTGACTGGAGCACCTTATCCCTACCATTCGAAGTAGATGCACTGTCTTTCGACTGTTGATTCAATTGCCAACCATCAAAGGAATTTTTGATGAAAATTTCCATCTGAAGCAACTTAGCATGTCGCCTATCCATATCATCTCGTAATTCCTGATGTTTTGATCCAATTCCTCCCTGAGATCTAGTTGTTGTACTGCTAAATCCTCGTATTGCTCTTGCAAATCAGCTGGTTGAGCTCGAGTCACCACATCAACAGCTCTTCGTGGTCCCATTGTCTACGAGCTCTGATACCAATTGATACCAATTTCTGGTATCGAAGGCAATGTAACAGTGAATTTGAAGAAAAAGTAAGAAGGAAGAAGAGAAAATAGGAGAAGAATCGAAGAGAGAGAGAGATGAGATCAGATTTTCAAATTATCATTCATAATGTGTGGCTTCTATTACAAATGGTCTATTTTTCTAAGAAATTGAAGGCTAAATGCATAAACTGAAATTTGAACTTCTAACCGTTTTCCCGCCAACAGAAATTTAAAAAAAAAACAACTGAAATTCAAAACAAAGCCTAAGTGGCACCCTAGTTGGCGTCCTAGCTGGCAGCAACTGAAATGTTTGTATCAATATTATAGCTTTTTCCTTTAGTATAATTATGTATTATGTCAATTTTGTACTGTACATCGAATTCCTTGGTGTGTCTGTAATTTTTCGGATGAATAATACATGCTTCTTGTACGAGTAATCACATTTTTTGCTGGAATTGAAAATAGCATTTCCTGTATAGCCTAATTGATTTTAGCACCATCGAATGTCAGCATGTCTGTCCAAAATAATGCCCTATTGTCAATTATCTTCTGATCAATCAAAAGATAGTGCGATTTATAATGTCCCTAAATTGGATTTTGTTTGTGAAGATTAAAGATAAAGTTCCTCCCGAATGATGATCATGTAACCTTACATGTTTCATTTCTTAAAATTTGCTCAGTCGGATTTTCTTTTTGTTATCAAGCAACTTAGTACAGACACTTCATTGATGGTATGTGCATCTATATGGGTGTGTAAATTCAATCCAAGTTATTCAAACTTGTGTCAGATGAAGTAATCTCATCATATTTCATTTGATTCATGCTTGTATAATGTGTATTGTGATGGTCTGGAAAAAATTGGAACCCATTATATCAGATGCAAGAACAAAAATTTATTGCCAGCACTTTTGTTGAATCAATTAAAAATCGACTCAGTAACGAAGAAAGATATGTATGATGGAGCTATAACTCGGGTTAGGATTGTGGGAGGTGACTCAGAGACTTTTCCGGTGGTTATGGGATTACACCAAGGATCTGCGCTCAACCCGTTCTTATTTGCTCTGGCGATGGACGCACTGACACACCATATCCAAGGAGAGGTGCCATGGTGTATGTTGTTTGCTGATAATATAGTTCTGATTGATGAGACACGAGGCGGTGTTAATGGGAGACTGGAGGTATGGAGGCACGTCCTGAAGTCTAAAGGTTTTAAGTTGAGTAGGACTAAGACGGAATATGTAGAATGTAAGTTCAGCGACGTGGCGGGGGAAGCGGATGTGGAAGTTAGGCTTGACTCACAGGTCATCCTCAAGAGAGAAAGTTTTAAGTACTTAGGGTCAATTATCCGGGGAGATGAGGAGATCGACGGGATGTTACGCACTGTATTGGACTGAGGTGGATGAAATGAAGGTTAGCGTCTGGAGTCCTGTGTGACAAGAATGTGTCACCGAAACTCAAAGGTAAGTTCTATAGAGCGGTGGTTAGACCGGCCATGCTGTATGGAGTTGAGTGTTGACCAGTCAAGAATTCACATATCCAGAAGATGAAAGTAGCAGAAATGGGGATGTTGATATGAATGTGTGGGAACACTAGGCTGGATAAAATTAGGAATGAAAATATTTGGAAGAGAGTGGACGTGGCTCCCGTGGACGACAAGATGCGGGAAGCGCGATTTATATGGTTCGGACACGTGCGGAGGAGAAGCCTAGATGTACCGGTTAGGAGGTGTGAGCGGTTGACTTTGGCAGGTACGAGAAGAGGCAGACATGGGAACATGCAGAGGTCGAGCATTAGAGTGGTAGACTAAGGGGTAGTCGAGAGTTCTTCCCTCTTTGTACCGGGTAATCTGATAGAGTTTTGTTTATGTTTGTTAGTGGTCTATGTTGTGTTCGCATTGTTATTTGCATTGTTTTGTGTTACTATCCTTTCACTTATTCGTTGTTGTTATTTTCTTTCTGGTATCTTTTGTTGTTACACGCTTTTTCTTTTGTTTCTTTTCTGATATTATTGTCTCTCATGTTGTGCCGAGAGTCTCCCGGAAACAACCTCTTTTTCCTTTCCGGGGTAGCGGTAAGGTCTGCTTACACTCTACTCTCATCAGACCCCATTAGCGAGATTTTACTGGGTATCTTGTTGTTGTAGTACGAAAGAAAAAATTGTATTTAACTTGAAGACATTAGGTTCTTAAAAACCTTCGCAAGCTTTAGCCGCTGCTGGTCTTGCTCTTCTTCACTATTCTGGTAGGTTTTTCTTTTGACACTCTTCTGTTAGGTTAGAGCAAACAAGCCTGCGTGAGATAGATAGTTAGGGAAGATTATTTTATTTGTTTTGGGCTTGGGTAATTTTTTAAGAAATAAGTAGGATAAACCAAAGTCCAAAAAAAAATGATTAAAATTTATAAAAAGATATATATATATATATATATATATAAGTAATTATTAAATTTTGTATATAATATATTGGTTTGGTTTGGTTGGTTTTTTTATAATGGAACCAAAATTAAATTAAATGTTAACGGTTTCTAAAATTTAAAATCAACCAATCTAAATAAAAAACTAAGCCTGTTTACTTGATCGATTTGGTTTAGGATCGATTTTCGTCCAACTGTGAACAGCCCTAAAATTAAGAAGTACTACTAACGAAAGAAAATTGGATGGTATGAGTAATTATACTAAAAATTCAATATGTCAAAGGTCAATCTACATTCCCACACACAGCTTCGTCCTACGTGGAATTAAGTCATTGGTTAAAGAAACAAGCAACTCAATAAATAGCTGCTACTAGCTACCATTACCAGCAAATTACTGGTCAGCCCTTCACCGTTAGATTCCCTAATCGAACGGTGGACATGCCCTGCCAACGTCATCTTACAACAATGAAAAAGGTAACAGGCTGTGACTCACAGCTACCTTCCTTAACTGAACAGAAAATTCTACTTCAATTTTAAAATAATTTTTAAAACTGGACGATCTTTGGCAGCACAGAAGTATTTTTCGGTGTGTTGAATTCTCAATCCTTTTTATTGATACTTTAAAGTTTTTGGTGAACCTAGGGTTTCGAGGTTCCTTCAATTTTTTCTTTCAATGGCTTCTAGCTCTCATAGAGGCGGTGATTTCTACGGTGCTGCTTCCCACAGATCCAGGTATCTATGAAAAACAGAAAAACAATTATCGTCTTCTTAAATTATACTTTGTTGTGGTTGAATTGCTTGCACAATTTGAATTGTGATAGAAAAGTGTTCTGTAACAAAAAATTACCAAAAGTATAACCTAATTAGGAGAAAATTAACAGAAATACACTTTTTGCAGTTTTTGGGTTAATTTTTGAGAAATTGAGCTGTTTTTTTTTGTTGTTTGATTTCTCAGAGATGGATTGAGTACGAGGCAAGTAGGTGGGTCAGATGAGATACAGGTGCGGATTGATCCGGTGCACGGGGACCTAGATAACGAGATTACAGGTCTTCGCAAGCAAGTGAAACAGCTTAGAAATGTATTTTTACCTATCACCTTGTCTTTGGCTCTATATTTTAGTATTTTGTATTTTTTGTTGGAGGTTTCTTTTTTTTTTTTTTTTTTTTTTTTTAAACCCGGGGGGGGTGTTAATTTTTTTTTACATTTAAAANTGTCGTTAATATTTATGTACATGTCAAATTTGGTGATGTGTTATGTCATGGATCCATTTTAAATAAGGTGATGTGTTGTGTTGGGACTGATAACAATATTTCTTAGAAAACATTGTGAAACTTGTTAGGCATAGAGGTTGAAGATAGTGAAGTCTCTTCCACGAGCAAACGAAAGTGTAATGACAATACTACGTTCAGGATTCAACTAAACCACACAATGTTGCATTCAGGAATGTTGCTCTCTATCCTTTAATTTAGGATTTTATCTTAGAATTGGGAACAGAATTGTATATTTTACCTTTACATAATGTTTCGTATCGTACCGGCTAATTAAAGTTGTTAATCAACCCAAGATTGTAGCTTAGTGGTCAATATAGTGAATTCAAACCTTAGAGCTAGGGTTCTAGTCCCCGCAGAGACACAAAAACACTAGGTTATTTATTTCCATATGCCTAAGCCTTGGCTAGTAGAGTTACTCAATACTTATGCCAATTGGAGGTAGCAAGTAGTCGATGAAATGGCTGAGGTCTGCACAAGTTGGCCCACACACTACTCTTATGAGAAAGATGTTAATTCACTCTTTGGAGTAATCATAAGCCTAAATTCCTTCTTTTCTGGTCTAAATCAACTTGGCCCAAAAAATATTGATTTCTGAATTTTCGCTCGACGTTGAGGTTATATCTTTTACTTCTGCTGATGTAATACGACTTCCCATTTTTCATAGTCGACCGCCAATGTAGTCTTCTTGATCTCCCGGCTATCTGGTGAGTACATTGATGCCTGGACACACACTAATACTGAAAAGCTGCAAATGGTACCAAAAGATATGGCTAGTGTGATACTTCTCTGTCTGCAGTTTAAGTTGGATGCGATGTGTGCCTAACTGTTGCTGTCCCGATAAGGTATTAGGAACGATCACTTCTTGACTTGAAGAAGGTAAGAAAATTAACCATCTGATTGTCACTTGCATATTTCGGCAGTAGAACCAAGACATCATCTCTCTACCTCCCACTGTCCCTTTTTCTTGTATCTAGCACTGGCACTGATTGTTGACTTCCACAGCAGATGTGTTAATAATTGCAATGTCTTAGTTTGAATTTTCAAGCAGCTCTAAAGTTTTGTATTCTAGTTGAAGATTTCTTTGGGTGTAAGTCCTCTTGTAGGAGTCCCGGAATATCTTTATACTATATGTTCCTTATAGGTCATTTTTTTCAATGTCTCATTTGTTGGCCTTACTTGTTGTTTCATCTTTGTCAGGGTTTCAGGTTTTTATTCCTACTTACCCTTTGCTAATACTTATAAATATTTCATGTTGCAGGTCGCCCAAGAAATTAAGTCTGAAGCAAAATATCAGAATGATTTTATTAACCAACTGGTATGCCATGAACTTGTTCTCCTTTTCTTCCAAGTATATTTGATATTCTGTAAGTCCTTTTTAGTCACTTTTCCATTACCTTAACAATTAAGTTTTTGTATATTGGAGCCTGTTTGGTATTTATGTTTCGTAACGCTGGATAACAATCTAACACTCTCTATCCCTCTATAGTTGCTGGGAATTGCAATTGTTGTTACTGTAAATATTTTGAGAATGACAGTGTACTCGTAGCCTTTGTTTGTCTTACCTACTGCCATGCCAATCTGCCTGAATGTCTTTGTCTCTCTGTGCTTTTCTTATAGGTTTTCTAGTGATTTGAAAGATACATCCTTGTTAGATCTAATAATAAGCCCAAACTTGATTCCATTTTTCTCCTTTTTCTTTGTTCTTAAGGGTACTTTGTGCGGGGATATATTGGACTATACACTGCATATTTCAACTGATTGTAAATTTGAATGTTGTATTTCTGATAGTTATCCCGTTCAGCAAATTGCTGCAATAGATTGCTTCATGCCGTTAGAAGTCGTAAACTTTCCTGGAGTTAGTGTGGTATTGTTTATAAATGTGTTGGTTGCTCGGTCTATCTGAGACTCTCATGATTATGGAATCATTCTTGTAAGTTACATAACTTCCCTATTTCCTTAAAAGCTCACACTTTTCCCATTATAACAGCAAATGACATTGATCAAAGCTCAAGCAGGGGTGAAGAACAATGTGAGACGGTTGAACAGGAGTATCATCCAGGAAGGATCAAACCATGTGATGCATGTTATTCTTTTTGCACTATTTTGCTTCTTTGTGATATATTTGCTGTCCAAGTTTTCACGGAGATAAGGGCGATCTTCTGCGCTGTTTTGCTGCAAGCTTGATGAACACATCTATTCAAGGCATCATACAAATTGCAGCGGTTAATTTTTTGTGATTGGGGACAGCAAGGGTACAACTGTAGAAACTCCACATATTAGTCGTGTAAAGTTTTCTAATCTTTAGAAGCACTGGGGATTGTTATTAGTTTCTCGTTTTCTCGTTTCACTTTTCTTTTCAATACTTCCTATATGACAAATGACAACGATCATTATGCGATAACCTAGAAAAAAATTGATTAATGCCAATGGAAGATGCTCTATACTTCATTTGTTTAAACAGTAGAACCTGTTTTGGAGAAAATGATGTTCGGCAAACAGTGTATATATTTGATTTTAACTCTTACAAAGTCCCCACTTAATTGTGCTATTCGTCAATGATTTAATAGAAGGCTAGCATACACATGCTTTTGAATCATTTTGTTGCTTTTTTGCTTGATAAGCAGAGGCTTGCTCCACCTCGCTAAACCTAACTTGATCAATGACTCTTCTAGCCCATTCTGTAAAATAGGTTTCGTTGTGTCCAATCATCCCATCTTTATCATTATCAACCTACCTTCCACTCTAGCAGTCCGCATGACAAAAAAGGGGAAAAAGTCATCTTGCAGAAAAAATCTAACGTGCAGCATTTACATTTTAGTAATTACAGATATGGTAAAGGTAGATAGATTATTTAATATAAGCTTAATACATAATTTACGGAGTAAAGGGATGAGCGTAAGATGTAATGCCATGAAATAGGAAATACCGTCTTATGTAAAGACAACTCAATGCACCTCAACATTGTCGACACCTCCTATCGCAGAGCAAATTTCTTTCCCTTATGTAACACAAGCTTGAGTACCTGTTTTCAAGAGAATAGATTTGGCTGGACAACCAGAACACTGGAATAGCCACTGCACAGGCAGTAAGTAGGAAAACACGTGCGAGCTACTATGCAGCAAAATTTACTAGTAGCATCCCTAGTAATACAACATAGTTCTGCATTGGAGAACAGAGAATATACATAGTAGGTGTGATATAGAATGTACAATAGAGAAGAAAAGTTCCAACTCAGTTATCCTATTTCTTGTCAGCCACATCAAAACCTTCCGCAGAATGGTACATGGACAGGAAAAATGCACTTTGATTCTTCTGCAGGAATCTGCAAGGAAGGAAGACAAGTTATTGGCTGGAATGTAACTTCATTCAAAATGAGCAACAAACATCCATTATCAGAAGGCAATTGCAAAATAATAGTTCTTTGTTTAGGAAAGAATTAGACTTGTACTACTGGCTATGAAGTAAGGAGATTTCTGCACAAGATAACATAATAATCATGGTAATCCATTTGATATTGAAAGTCAACGGCAAGAATAAAGTTACCGAGGGGAGTTTCAGCTAAAGATTGATCTTCCTTCTTTAAGGGGCATCTACATACTAAGGAGTTTCTTGATTAGATTGATAGAGTTGATAGAATCTTCAATTACAGTGAAATCCCAGAGGATAAGAAGGTACAACTGAAAGCCTGTAAATTAGAAGGGGAACATTGAATAGTAGGAACAAGGACAAAATATGATGCATAGCCTAGAGAATCATCCTGTTCACCATTGGTCAAAGATGAAAATGGTATGATTTCTTCTGCTCAGCTATCACCACTATTTGTTGTAGCAGTACCAAAGTAGGAACTATGATTGTGCGTCTGTTACGGATAGAATCGAAATAGTCACTCACAAATTGCCCATCAATTACACCAATTCCTCAATCCTAAATAACAAGATCTTAAATAACCAACCGGGAAGCTGAACTGAATATTTAGGAGGACATGGAAGATGATTAATCATTTTTTTAATATATACTAAATGGAAGATGATCAATACCTAAGTTGCTCCGACATGACAGTTTAGGTGTCGCACCCGTATCGACACGACACTAGTATGGATGTGGGTATGGGATTCAGACCGGATCTAGTCAAACAATTTTGGGTACTTTGACCACGACGAACAGAAAAATTCAAGACGAGATACAATTTGATTACAGAAATCAGAACTAAAACTAGGGTAAATTTGAAGAAAATAGCATATCTTATCTAGGAAATCAATCTTTACTTATCTACACCTCGAGAATAAAAAGAAAATTCACACTTAACAAGCTATACGTAAGTATTCCACAAAATTTCTCATAAATTAGAGAGAATTTTATTTATTGTAATTATTTTTAGCTGGATCCCCGCACCAGTATCCGTACTAGGATCCGTATCCCGAATCTTAAAATTTACATCTTGAAAGATCCACACCCGTGTCGGACACCCGCACCCGTGTCCGAGCAACTTAGATCAATACTATGAATCTTGTGATATCAAGGGTTATTCAATGGGGATTCCAAGTATGAATATTAATCCGCCCATGTTGATGCCTTGCCTGCTGATGGTGGCCTTGAAGATGAGAAATAGGTATTAATATGCCTCTACCTTCTTTTTACCAAAAGGGGCTATATGTGTCCTTGTACTATCAAATATTAGTTATATGTACCGTCCATTATACTATTCGACACTATCTACACCTACCGTTACCCATTTAAACATATCTACCCCTCCATCTAACGGACCCATTCTTGGTGGACACGTGGCAGCATTTTAAACACACTAACCCATTTTCTCACTAATACCCAAACCCACCCAAAAAGATCCGAGCCGATTTAACACCCCATCACCCAAAACTCGTTTCTAACCCTTCCTCCACCAGGATCTCTCTCCTCAGTTGCCTTCTCATCATCTTCTCCTCTTTCCTTGTCTTCATCAATAATATTCTCTTCTTGATCAACCTCTACATCAAACTTTTCTTGATCGTGATCATCGACCTCGTCTTCTCCCTCTTCTCTGTGTTCATCATTCTTCTCTTCAGTCTTGCTCTCCTCTTCTGGATCCTCTTCCTCAGATTTATTCCCTTCATTTACCACTGATTCCTCTTCTGGTTCCTCTCTATGCTTCTTTAACTGTATTCAATCCCTCAATCACACTAATTCCTCAATCCAACAAGATCTCAAATAACCTCCCAGGAAGCTGAATTGAATATTAAGAACATGGAAAATGATTAAACATTTTCTTTTGCATAAATGGAAGATGATCAATAACCTCTCGGGACCCCGCGCATTGCGAGAGCTTAGTGCACCGGGCTGCCCTTTTATAAATGGAAGATGATCAATACTATGAATCTATGATATCATGAGTTAATTTAATGAGGGTTCTAAGTATGATGATTGATCCTCCCATATTGATGTCTTACCTGCTGATGATGGCCTTGAAGATGAGAAATTGGTATTTGAAGTCTTAATTTACAAACTAATGATTTCAATTAATAAGCCTCTACCTTCTTTTTTGTGAAGAGGTGGCTTTTATTTGGAAGAATTTCTTAGCAAAGAGATCCAACATGGATAAGACAATTCTGCTAAGAATAGCAACTCAAATGTTCACTTTTGCCATTTGTCTTGAGTTATGTTCAAATCAACTATCTTTGGAATACAACTAATCACAATTAATCACAGAAAGCCAAAAGTCAGGACAAAATTTTATTTTTTCAACCCGAAGAGACTAGACAAGACAGCAAAGGGGGCAAAACAGTTTATTATAGTAATTTTTAATTATAATTCATTCTATTAATTCTTAGGTAATACAACTGTAGTTTCCAAGTTCTTAGATGGAGAACTCTTTTCTTTTCTTTCCCTTCATAAGTTTTTTATTGACAAGATTAAGTACTTAGTTTAGGTTTAAGGTTGCCATTATATATTCTCCTATGCTCTCTATTTTAGGTGGACATACACACTTTTCAAATTCTTTGCAAGTATTCCAACGGGAAAAAATCAAGTTAAGAAAATCTGTGTCACCATGTCGGAAACATAAGATATCTAAACCTGAGAAAGTCTTGTAACTTCTGCCTTAACTCTGTTAATGTTTCATCTTCAATACTGGCGTAGAACAGAATCTCTGGCAACTTAACTGCAGATAACAAGAGAAGTGGCTGTTAAGGGTATGTAACGATGTTGGATGTGAAAGTCAAGTTTAAACAAACATTAACTTCACAACCATCAAGTGACATTGAAAGCTCAGAAAAACCATCACAAGCATCGGTATCACTCACTTTAACATTTATAATATAATAAGGCTGCAAAAACTTTTACTACTCTGCGCTTCAGCAACACTGAAATTTGATGCAAAAAGTCTAAAAGAAATTATTTTACACCTTGACATAGGATTTAGTCTTCACCACTTATGGCTTCAGTATAGCCAAATAATTAATCTACAAATATTCATGGCTGCTCCATGTAATTATTTTTTTTTTTTTTTTTTTTTTTTTTTTTTTTTGTGATAAGGAATTCTACTCCATGTAATTTATTACACAAGGTATTAGATTAAAACAGAAGGTTTCCTTGACCTCAGAAACTGGATGAAAGTTGTATAGCCAGAAGGAACAAAGTCAGCAAACAGAAAATTTTAGCTCATTCCACACCCACAAATGAGGACTTTGAAGTCAACGAATATAGGTAGCTAGGTTTCAAACATAAACACGAAGTTAAACTGTCACATGCAACATCAACTGATTGAGAATTTGATAAAAATGAACATACCAAAAAGCCGTAATAAATGCTCAGCTCCATATATAGAGGAAGGAGTGGCATCATCTCTAATTGATTCTTGGTATTGTTCCCGCTCGTTCTTGTAAAGGAGCATAGCAGGCAGTGCTTTGTCGAAGTAGCATTGCAAACCACTAAGAATCTCTCCAACAGAATCAGATATCCTTCACCCAAGATCAATTAAGGTAAATTCAATTTACTAGTAGTTATTAAGCTTGTAATAGTGATGAACAGAATCATTGGTACTCAATAGATCAATATATTAGAACTCCATGAAGAAAAATTATCAGATTTTTGCATCTTCAGAAGATAAATGAAAGAGATGAAGCTGATAACGCAAGGTATATCTGCAATATATTCGTAAGAGTTCGGTATCAACAAACATCAACTAGGGATAAGTTTGCAGTCCAACTCACAGATCGGCTAAGAATATTCTTTGCAACAACGAAAGCATTTTTATTGATAACACTCAAGTTCAAAGAACAATACATAAAACAGTGGCCCTCTTTCTACTATTATTATCAACAGGACAGAGATTCTAAAAGGGTAAAATATAATGAAATGAAAGGAAATAACATAGACAACATATCAATTAGTTAGAGAAACATTCAAGCTGACGTAAATGATTGAGAACTTACACTTCATCCTTTTTCAGCCGATAGTCATGATACTTCTTTAGTATTTCATCTACATTTGGAGAACGTGGAAGTTTGACGAGCTGCAAAATTATATTCTCTCAACTCAATCAACTTAAGAGGATAGAGACATGTTAACCCCCCCACACCCGCACACACACAAACAAAAGAAAAGGAAAAACCAGACACATCAGATTCACAAAATTTGAACAGAAAAGAAAGCACTGTATATGTTATTCACGAAGTGAGGTCAAGTAGGTTAAAAGCATCTTCTTTTAGGTTTCAGTAATATTTGTTTCTAGAATAAGACATCCTTTTCACCAGAATGAGAGTTCTGAGAAGGATCAAATAGGATATTTCTCCTTCTCCTGGTCATGTCAACTAAGTTAAATATCTAACTATTTCAGTATAAACTTAGATGAAGTGCTCAGAGTTATGTTGCAGTGCTACAAAAACTCTTTTGATAACTTCAATTGCACGTTAACTATCTCATTCAGCCCCAACTTGCAAGAATAGAAGAGGTGACAATGGAAATAAATAGCAGCAGAGTCATATCAAAACATTGTTATTCACATTTATATGTATAATTAATCCTTTAGCCACAGCGTAACAGTTGAATCACAATGAAGTTGGGAAAGGTTTGTTTAATGACCATCTGCCACTTTCATTCCACAAGACCTGACCTACTTTGACTGATACACTGACTAAGATGTTTGAATAAGTCATTACACACTTTGAAATAGGGAGATGTCAGAATTTTAATTTCATATGTGAAAGTAGAGTTCTAACTAAAGAGGTTTCACGTCAATTCCAAAGTAACAAAGTAGAATCAATCTATTACTTCTATTGTTGGAGAGAGAAAAACGATCAGCAAATTAGCTTGACTCATTGGAGGGAGAATTTAATTTAGTATTTATTGAAAGAGATCAGGTGTTTTGCGTGAACAAAAAGAAAGTAACTCAAAGTCGCAAAGTATTTTGGAGATAAGAGGGTGTAATCACTAATCCCTCTTTGTTCATGGACAGTGATTCTACATTCACTTTCACATCAAGCAATTCATTGGAGATTAAGAAAGCGATGTACACCTTACTCTAGATTATGAATTGACTCAAGGCCCACAACAAAGGAACATTACATATGAGTTTAATAAACAGCAGTTCGTAGAGTAAACCCCAAATGCTCAATTTTCTAACTTTAAAAAAGAAGGAAAAAAAGAACTCCCAGTCTACACCAAACTAACTACAAGTACAAAGAAACAAAAGAGAGGAGGATTGAGAATATGGAGATATTTCAAGGAAAGGTAATAAGCAACGTGGCATAGCAAATATCCTGTCAACAAATTTAGGAGACAGCCAAGAAGTTGGAGCATTTAGCAAGTCTTTACCTTGCCCAAGTGGTTGACAAATTCACAATCATCAATCAGCTGTTTCTTTAATTGTGGTGGTATTTGGATATTGACAAGCTTTTCTGGAGGAGGAGCATACTTGTCCTGGAAAACAACTAGATTATAATCTAAATGATCACATCTAAATTTATCAAGAAAATACAACAAAGAGACCTATCGGGATAAAGGAAACCAAAGCTAAACAAACTCATGCTCTTATAAAATGAAACAAGAATTACTTGCAAACCAGCATTATACAACCAAGTGTCATTGACCAAGGAAATTAAGATAGCACGGAAGTAATGGGGATCAAGAAAAATGAGGCCTTCCTTCAAGAGATTACTCAATTCATTATCATTTAAAGATGACCTTTGAGAATTTATAAATACATGAAGTAACTAATTAGCTTCTAAACCATGTAATCTTTATCATTAACTACCCATCTCCGCAAAGTTGCATCATTTCATTTTAGATCAACAACAAAACAATGCTTTTTAAAATTATTTAATTGCATTCAAATTTTTAATATAGATCTTCCTCCAATGATATCAACTATTGCCAATTGGAGCCACAGACACCGAATAACCTTAACTTACTGGGTCCTAGTGTAGCAACCAATGCGAATGGGCTGCTCCCAAACAGCATTAAGTGTGACTAAAACATCAGATGGAACATCCTTTTCAATATGTAAGTTTAACTTCCATTTTTCTAATCAGATACAAATAAGTAAGAGCATAACTTCTAAGTTCCAAGTCAATTATTAAGAAGTGTTAAAAAAACTAGACAAGATAAATGAACATTTTTTCACAGAAAAAGTATAGTTAAAAAGGACTCTCGCTTCATTATTGCAACCTTCATTTGTATTAGGCAAGAGAATGTCAGTACTACAGCGGAAAAGAAACCTGAATAGAGATGCAGAAAGAGAAATAAGCATCTGATCCTTGGAACAGAAACGGCAAACTAGACCAGAAATGTACCTTCTGCGGAACATCACTCTTTCGCTTTCTGCCTCTTCCCCCTGTAATCAATCGAAAACTGAATGCATTCAAGTACGTTATAAAGTTCATTCCCGTGTTATGAAGGAAATAGATAACCATTTAAGAAGCATGGAGAAAAATAAGATAACAGCAGAAAAAGCATGTATTCCTGGAAAATCCCAGCAAGCACATCATAATAGGGAATATTTAAGACCACAGGTGGTTAAACCTGTGCAAATGAATTAACACCTGGAGAATGAAAAGAATGCTTTCGCCAACCTAAAGAACCTATTTTTCTTCAAAAGCCAAGAGATGGACTCTTCAAATCGCACAAAAAATGAAGTAACTCAACGTGTCCGCCACGAAAAGAGGAGAGGAGGGGTAGAAAAGAACCACCCTATAGCTAATTCAGTAGAGTACGAGTGATCTAACCTGAGGAGCCTTTTGTTTTCATTTGTGATCCACGTCCACCCTTTGAACTCTTATCTGTATCCTGTTTTTTCTTAAGCTCCTGCTGCTTCTGAATATTCTCTTCTGTGAGTTTCATCAGTCGATCTATGCCCACCCATTCATCCCAGCTGTTAAAAAGTGAAGGAGAAATAAAGATATATGTGTTCCTTGAGAAATGCATGGAAAGTAAATCAAATAAACCAATCTATGTGCGACCAAGTAATAAACCAAGATTTCTACTTGCAGTCACCAATACCAAACCAATAATCAAACAGCATTGACCTAGAATACAGGCTAGAAGCATACAAAAAATTCTGATTTCAGTAAACTTATTTAAGAAAGGAGGGAACATTAGAAGCAGGTCAACAATTTATAAAGAATGAACCCGAGTCAGTTGAATGGAAGGTGAACTAGAATGAGGGGAGGTCTATAGACTACGCCAATTGACTTTAAAGAACCATATGTTATGGAACTTATCAGATAATCAAAAGCACGTCAATTTGAAAACTCGGCCCCAGCAAGAATTTTATTTAGAACAAATTAAACTTCTGCTTGAGGAAAAACTTGACAGTGATGTACTCACTTTTTGTTCCAACCCTGAAAAAGGAAAAAGAAGCATGGTTATAGCACATATCTAACAATCACCTTCTTTCACTCCCATGCAACGCATTCATATCCATGAGGAAGTACTCTTTACCAACTAAACAGAAGATGGATGACAACAATGTTTTACTGTAAAATAAATGGAGCTTTTAAAAAGTTATAGAGTTAGGGAAACTGATACTTACAAGATAATGAACAAAATATCTCCACTCCCTCATTTGAAACTCAGCTTTTTGAATCTTCCCACCCAAGAAAAGAAAAATTAAAATGCAGTAGATGAGTACAAAATTCATGGTTAAAATGGCATTAACCATAAGATCAACTAATCTAACTGGTAAAACAAGTTATTATAGACTGGAATTTAAACCACGAAGAAAACAAAAATCATCTGGAAAGGTTAAATTTTGATACCAGCAATGTGGTTCATGAACCAAACCCCTTCTCGGTCCACATGATCAACGACTTATCCTCTAAATAAAATAAGTGTCTACTTCACAAGTATATTTTATTTTCTCACCAATTTTTATTCGCTACAATATAATCTATGGTGTCATTTGATCTAAAGAGTTGTACGATATTAGGCAATTTTCTTCAAGAGACGAGTCCATAGGGTACAAAAGAGTCAAAATTGATTCTGAGATAAATGATTCAAGAGGCAGATGGAAAGAGGTTGTTGACGTACCAGATCGATGCAAAACTAGATTCGGCAATTTTTAAAATATCAAATTTCCTTTCCAACACATCCACAAAATGAGTGTTGCAGAGATGTGGATGTCAAGATGGCGTGCTGCCAGACAAGGCTAGACAAATGAGCACATTTGCGATTTAAGGTTCAAGTAGCACACATCAAGGATAAAATGAGACGAGGTCGCTTGAGATTTGTTCGGTCATGTCCTACGTCGACTGCCAGATGCATCGGTCTTAGTGGAGGTGTTATAAGGGGGGGACGAGATAGCCCTAAAATCACCTGGAAAAAAGTTGTTTCGAAGGACCAACAATCTCTTGGGACCCAATAGAATAAAAAGATCTATATGAGCAATACCTAGTAGTTGAGAATATGTTCTAATCATGTTATCACTTTTACCTTACATCCTGTGCTTTCTAGAGATTTTGAACTCTAAGGGGTTGTTTGGTTGGAAAATAAGTTATCCCATGATTAATTATCCCAGGGTTAATTATCCCTTATCTCTCGTACCAAACGAGCCCTAAGGGTCTATTCGTATATCTTCCTTAATCATATCCCTTGTGATCTTCTATCTCTCTCTTGTAACCTTATATCTATATCTTATAATCTTATTCCTTATCATCTCAATTTTTTAAAGCCTTCTCACAATCCCACTCAATCAAATTTCTTATTTAAATCATTAGTTGAAAAAACAAGAAGGGGAGTTGGGTTCGAGCCGTGAAAACAGACTCTTGCAGAAATATAGTGTAAGACGGCATACAATAAACCCTTGTGGTCCGGCCCTTCTCCGAACCCGTTCATAGCGGGAGCTAAGTGGATTGGGCTGCCCTCTTTAGTTGAAAAAATAGCAATCAACCCTTAGATAGGAACAAAATTAAAAACATACAAGTCAAAACAAATCCATGTTTATTTAATTTTTACCCAAATGCAAAATGGCTAAAAGTAAGAAAAGGTAGGAGGAGTGTGTACCTTAGCTTCATAAAGTTGTTGGCTATGAAAGGCGAGTACTTTTTCACCTTCTTGAAAACGACTGGAGTCAACCACGTCAATGTCCGTATCATGAATGGTGCCACCAACTTCATCAGAGATGGTTGTGGAACTGTCCGATACCCCAGCATTTGAGCTCCCCATTTTCTTTGATTTTCTGTAGAATAATAGTGCCAATGAATCAAAAGGGTTTATTGTAAATAAGAAGCTCAACCGATCAATCTGTATAAAGAGTTGAGGTTCTTACCCCTTCTTGTAGTTGTGGGTTATCAGAAATCTAGAAAGGGCGGGAGGGAGGGAGGGAGGGAGAGGAGGTTTACGGGTCGGGTCGGGTAGCGGAGGAGATGATGATCTGATGTGGCGGCACTCTGATAACTGATAGTACCTGAAATCCCACTTTATTCTTGTAACATGTAGCTGGCCAATTAGTGTAGGAGGAGGTCATTTTATTTGAGTTGTTAAGAAATGAGAGCAAAATAAAATAATAGATTAATAGAATCAAAATCTATTGAAGGTGAATGTAGAAGTTATCTTATTCAAATGTGTTTTTTGTGCGTATTTCATAGGATAAAGAATCCTCTATTTATAGGATATAAGATACACGAAAGGTTACAAGAATACATCTAAAGGTTACAAATATTAAGTGATGAATTAACTAAGTACATGAACTCAAATAGTTCATGGAATAGGGATGTCTATGAGTATCCAATGGACATCCACTTTAACATTGTAATGACCCGACTGGTCGTTTCGTGAGATTTGCCCCGTTTCCTCTGTTTCAGCTTTGTTATATGATATTTAACTTACTTATAATGTGTTGGGTCGGTTGGTTCGGGTTCGGAGTGGTCGTGGTGAGAATTGAGACACTTAGTCTCTTAAAGCGACTTTATAGTTGGAAAAGTAAACTGGGAGTTGACTTATAGGTAAACGACCTCAGAAATTTGAATTTTATAGCCCGGATAGCTTCGTTAGGTGGTTTGGGACATTAGGAGTGTGTTCGGAATGTGAATTTGACTTCCGGAGTAGAATTACGCTTGAATTGGCGAAATTGAGTTTTTGGCTATTTCCGGACGAAAGTAGAAAATAGGCTATCGGGGTCGGAATGGAATTCCGGAAGTTGGAACAATTTCATAGGGTCATTTTGGATGTGTGTGCAACATTTCAGGTCAATCGAACGTGTTTTGGATGGTTTCAACATCTTTGGCGAAATTTAGAAGTTTCAAAGTTCATAGGCTTGAATCCGAGGTATTTTTGGTGTTTTTGTGTTTCGAAGGCTCGACTAAGTTTGAATGAGGTTGTGGGAGGTGTTGGCATGTTTGGTTGAGGTCCTGAGGACCTCGGGTGAGTTTCGGGTGGTTAACGGATCAATTTTTGGACTTGGAACTTGGCAGATTTTCTGGTGTTTTTGTTGCAGAAAAATACTCTTCGCGTTCGCGGTGGGGTCCTGCGTTCGCGAAGAGCAAATAGTGGACCTGGATTTTTGTGCTATGCGTTCGCGGGGAGGAGGACGCGAACGCGAAGGTTAGGGAAATTGGTTCTACGCGTTCGCACCTAGAGGCACGCGTTCGCGTAGTGTTGCGTGAGGCAGCTGGGGGTCCAGGCGTTTGGCCTATACGTTCGCGTGGCACGGGACGCGTTCGCGAAGGCCTAGGTTGGTAAAGCTTCGCGTTCACGAAGCACAGGGCGCGTTCGCGTAGGGTAAGTGAGGGGCCCTATTGGATTATGCTATGCGAACGCGTGCATTGGGCCGCTTTCGCGAAGGGTAAAAACTGGGCAGAATGTTTTTAAGTTCAAAAACGAGGGTTTAGTCTATATTTTCGAAAACCCATTAGAGAGCTCGGGAGAAGGTGGAAATTGAAGGGATTTTCAGTTGATTTCTTGAGGTAAGTGTTCTTCAATCATACTTGGGTTAATTCCATGATTTAGCCTTGATTTTATCATTTAATTTGAGGAATTAGAGTGAAAATTTGGGGGGGGAACTGGGAGGAAAAATTGAGAAATTCTTTTGATGATTTGAGTGGGCAATTGATGTCGGATTTTGGTGAATTTGATATGGGTAGACTCGTAAGGGAATAAGGATTCTAGTTTTGTGATTTGTGTCGAATTCTGAGACGTGAGCCAGGGGGTCAGGTTTGTCCAATTTCAGGATTTGTGCCTAATATGATAATTTTCGAATGGGTTTCGTCTCCCTAGCATATTTTGATGTTATTAATCTGGTTTTGAGTAGATTTGGTGCATTCGGAAGCCAATTCGAGGGGCAAGAGTATCGCAGAGTAATTTTCGGGTTGGTTTGAGGTAAGTAATGACTGTAAATCTTGTCCTAAGGGTATGAAACCCCAGACTTAGTATTTTCTCACTATTTTGGAATGACGCACATGCTGGATGAAGAGTGTGTGGCGTGCATTGATTGGGGATTTGGACTTGGTCCTTCCCGTGGCAACTATTTAGTTGCGTAATTGCTTGTAAATCACATGATAAATCGTATTTTCATATTATTGCTATATTTGGGCTGTAAGCCACGTTTAGGGCCTTGTGCCGACCTGTTTAGACCCCTTGGGGGCTATTTTCTGACATTTCTCACTATATTGATTACGATTTACAATCACTCATACCATGTTAAACTGTTTTCAAAACTCATACATGTTTACACTATTTTGTGATATAAATATTGTTTTGGGTCGAATACCCCATTTGTTGATAGCCCGAGTGGCTTTTTGAAAGTTTCTGACTGCGTGAGGCCGAGTGCCCATATTGTGAGGATATTATGGATCGGTATGCACGCCGCAACATGTTACATTGTTATGATATGTGAGAGGCTGAGAGCCTGAGTGATTTATGCCACGAGATGGCTTGATATTAGCGCTTGGGCTATTGGAGCCCCTCCAGAGTTTGTACACCCCCAGTGAGCGCAGGTACCTACTGAGTGCGAGTGACGAGTGACGAGATGTTGGGAGGCATGAATGACTGTGAGGTAGCCCGAGTGGCTGATACTGAGTGATTATGAGGCATGCTGAGTGATTGATGTTGAGTGGTGATATGCTCGAGGGGCAGTTATGTAACGACCCGGTCGGTCGTTCCGTAGAATTTGCATTTCTATTACTGTTTGTGCCTGATCATAGGTTGGTTATACTGTTTATGAGGTGTTAGAGTCGTTTGGCTCGGGTTCGGAATGGTTGTAGTAGGAATTGAGACACTTAGTCTCTAGAAATAGCCTTATAGCTGAAAAAGTCAAATGAGAGTTGACTTATTGGTAAACGATCTCGGAATGCGGATATTATGGCTCGGATAGCTTCGTTAGGTGATTTGGGACTTACGAGTGTGTTCAAAATATTTTTGTGATGTCTGGTGTAGAATTAGGCTTGAATTGGCGAAAGTTAGTTTTTGGTGATTTTCGGTCGGCAGTGGAAAATAGGCTATCGGGGTCGGAATGGAATTCCGAAAGTCGGAACAGGTTCGTAATGTCATTTTTGATATGTCTACAAAATTTAAGGTCAATCGGAGGTGTTTTGGATAGTTTCGGCATCGTTGGTGGAATTTAAAATTTTCAAAGTTCATAAGCTTGAATTTGATGTGATTTTGGGTGTTCCGAGGGTGAAACTAAGTTTGAATGATCATATACGATGTTGGTATGTTTGGTTGGGGTCCCGAGGGGATGGGGATGGTTTTGAGTGGTTAAAGGGAAAATTTGGGACTTGGAATGTGCAGCTTCATCGAGTGGTTTTCATTCTATTGATGTAACCGCACCTGCGGATGTTTGATCGCAGGTGCGGGCCCGCGGAAGCGGACAGGGCTTCGCAGGTGCGGAGGTTGACTGGTCAGTGTAAAGTCGCAGGTGCGGCAGTGTAGCCGCAGGTGCGGAATTCCCTGGGTTAATGAAAACCGCAGGTGCGGTCCTCTTGAGCGCAGGTGCGAAAAGCCTGTGCAAAAAGTATAAAAAGGGGACTTAGCGATTTTTAGTCTTCTTTTCACCATTGTTGTTGCGGGTTCCGAGCTTTTTGAGCGATTTTGAAGAGGAAAACGTTTGTTCTTCATTGAGGTAAGATTTTTGGACTTCATAACTCGATTATATGTTATTAAGACCTAATTAGTGGTGTTTAATTGGGAAAAATCAGTGGAAAAAGGGGAGAAATAGGGCTTGTGTTTAATAGACCTTCTAGGGGTGATTTGAGGGGTCATTTGGACTCTGATTTCAGGATTCTTTATATGTATAGACTCGTGAGATGATGAGGATCATTTTAGTATAAAGTTTGTCAAGTTCTGAGATGTGGGCTCGGGGGTCGGGTTTGACCAATTTCGGGATTTTTTAGTATTTTTGATAAATTTCAATTGGGTTTCATTCCTTGGCATATTGAAATGGAATAAATATGATTTTTGGTAGATTTGGAGCACTCGGAGGCCGAATTTAGAGGCAAGGGAACTGCAGAGTAGTGTTTTAGCCGGTTTTGAGGTAAGTAACGTTTCCAATCTTGGAAATGAGGGTTCGAAACCCCAATTTATCTGGTATTTGATGTTAATTAAGGTGACACACGTGCCAAGTGACGGGCATGCAGACGTACACTGAATATTTGTGGCATCGCTCATCCCATGGCACGGCCTAATGGTTATTTCAGGCTGATACTTGTACGGTGAAGGTTGTATTTACCTTGAACATAGTAGAAATCATGTTAAGAATAAATGCTAAGGCTTCACACCAATATGTTCAGACCGGAATGGTCAATTATTGTTGTCTCTATCTGTGACTATTTGCTTTGATGTACTCAGTCTTGTTATAGCATATGTTTCATGCCTCAGTCTCAGTAATTGTTAGTTTATTTACATGTTATCATTGCTTTGGGCTGATTCTCATATCTTTGAGCTTTGTGAGTGAGACTGGAAGGTATTTACTGAGTGAGGTCGTGAGCCTGGTATTGAGACAGTTATGATATCGGACGGCACACCGCAGCGATCCTCGAATCATGCCTTCATTGGCTTGATATAGCGCTTGGTCTTATAGGAGCCCCTCCAGAGTCTTTACACCCCCAGTGAGCGCACATATATTGAGGGATGGATATTCCCTAGGCATGGATCTTGTCCGAAGTTATTGATATATTGAGGGATGGATCGTCCCTGGACATGGAACTTGTCTGAGTGATATGTTCCGGAGATGGATCTTCTCCGTGGGGCTGGATTGGCCTTTTCCTCAGTACTAGGTGACTACGTCACTTGTGTTTATGTATAATCCGGGATGGACTTTCCCTGCGCCTGAAGGCCAATTCTATTACTGAGTGGACTTCCTTGCGAGAGTTGGGATACTGTATACATATCATTACTGATTCCTTATGATCATATGCTGGTATGTAGATTGTACAGACATAATTGGTGTATCTTTGTTTATTTTCTGTTATATTACTGTCATGTCCAAGTTTATATATTGTTGTTCATGAATATCAGAGGTTTAGTCCGTCACTACCTCTCAGCCCATAGTTTGGGTTCATTACTTCTGAGTTGGTGTACTCACGTTACCCCTGCACCTTGTGTGCAGATCCAGGTACATCGGGACCCGACTCTGGTCATTGAGTAGCTGACAGTTCCATTAGAGTTGTCGAGGTAGCAGCTGGCGACCGTGATCTCGTCATCTATTTCCTATTGTACCTGTCGTTATTTACTTTGCAGACGATGTTGTCCATTCCTCTTTGATTTACATTATGTATTAGCAGCTCATGACTGTGTGACACTGGATCCGGGATTTGTAGGACTGAAGTTTTGGTTTCATAGATAGTTTCAATTTCAGATTTATTATTGTTATTATCTTCAAACTTGTTAAAAATGATATTTTCTCTGGTAATCAAATCGAGATTAGTTATAATAGGTGGCTGGCTTGGTTCCACGACAGGCGCCCATCACGACTCCGAAAATGGGTCGTGACAAGTTGGTATCAGAGCTCTAGGTTGAATAGGTCTCACTAGTCATGAGCAGGTTTAGTAGAGTCTTGCAGATCGGTACAGAGACGTCTGTACTTATCTTCGAGAGGCTACAAAACCCTTAGGAAATTCCACATTGTTGAATTTAGTCGTGCGACTCTTTTGAATTCTAGAACTAAATTTTTGTTGTTCTCATTCTCTCACAGATGGTGAGGACTCATGCTACCGATAGTGGTGACCAGACACCAGCAGGACCAGCCAGAGGTCGAGGCCGTGGCAGAGGGCCCGCACAGTAGCCGAGGCAGCACCTGTGGACCCTCCCATTGCTCAGGATCAAGTCCCCGCAGCTGAGATCCCAGCGGGACAGGCTCAGGCACCAGTAGTGCCCATTGTGATTCCGGGTCTCCAAGAGACCCTAGACGGTGTGCACCAGCCTGGCACAGGCCGTCACTATGACCACTACTGCCACTACTTCTCAGGCCGGGGGAGGCATTCAGACTCCAGCTGCCCCGGACACTTGAGCAGGTCACCCAGGGGCTTCAGACACCTGGGGCAGCTCCAGTGCAACCGATTGCTCTGGTGCAGGATTATGTGGTCCCAACTTTAGTTGATGATGAACAGCGCAGGTTCGAGAGATTTAGCAGACTCCAGCCTCCGACTTTTAGTGGTACTGAGGGCGAGGATGCCCATGACTTCTTGGATAAGTGTCAGAGGATAATACGCACAACAAGGATATTAGAGGCCAGTGGGGTCCCATTTACTACCTTCAAGTTTTCAGGAGCTGCACTTTCTTGGTGGGAGGCTTATGAGAGGCGTAGACTCGCTGATGCATCGCCCTTTACCTGGCACCAGTTCCCATTCTCTTTTTGGAGAAGTATATACCGTAGTCCCGTAGAGAGGAGCTGCATAGAGAGTTCAAGCAGTTGCGTCAGGGGGACATGATCGTGACACAGTATGAGATGAGGTTCTATGAGTTGGCACGTCATGCCATCTGGCTAGTTCCCATAGACATAGAGAGGATCAAGAGGTTTGTTGATGGTCTCACTTACCATCTTCGGATCTTTCTGACTAGGGAGAGGGTATCTGGCGCTTCTTTTTAGGAGGTAGTTGATATAACCAGGGAGATTGAGTCAGTTCGCTGCCAGGAGCGGGTTGAGAGGGAGGCCAAGAGGCCTCGAGGGTTTGGTAACTATGGCAGTGTTCACTCAGGAGGTCATTCTTAGCACAACAGAGGCGGTTCATTTAGGCCTCCTCAAAGCCCGTCCAGTCTGCAGTGGTGCTTCATCAGGACACGGTCCCCGTAGCTCTCATCCGGGATGTTCATCATTCAGCGCCCTCCCAGCCCAGAGCTCATATCGGCCGCCATCAGTTCAGGGTTCTTCAGCACATGGCTCTTCTAGCAGCTATTCTGGTTCTAGGGGTTCCCTTCAGTCCCCACCGTCTTTTGCTGAGAGGGGTTGCTTCAAGTGTGGGGGTCCGGGTCATATCAAGAGGTATTGTCCCTGCCTTTCTGGTAGTTCATTTCAGTAGAGGAGCCAGCCTCCAGCTTCAGCACCAGTTTCTACCGCTCAGGCAGCCAGATGTGGAGGTCGCCCTAGAGGGGGAGGTCGATCAAGTGGAGGGCAGGCTCTCTTCTATGCACTCCCAGCCAGACCAGATGCCATAGATTCATATGCGGTGATTACATGTATTATCTTAGTCTTCCACCGAGATGCTTCGGTATTATTTGACCCTGGTTCCACGTATTCATATGTTTCATCATACTTTGCTCATTTCTTGGATATACCCCGTGAGTCCTTGATTACATCTGTTCATGTGTTGACTCCGGTGGGTGATACTGTTGTGGTAGACCAGGTGTACCGGTCTTGTGTTATATCTATTGGGGGTTTGGAGACCCGGGTAGATCTATTATTGCTTAGCATGGTTGACTTCGATGTGATATTGGGCATGGATTGGCTATCTCCGTGCCATGTTGTTCTTGACTGTCACGCCAAGACCGTGACCTTAGCTATTCCCGAATTGCCGAGGATTGAGTGGAGAGGTTCGGTGGAGTATGTGCCTAGCAGGGTGATTTCCTACTTGAAGGCTCAGCGTATGATTGGGAAGGGATGTGAGTCTTATCTGGATTTTGTGAGGGATGTTAGTAGTGAGACTCCTTCTATTGATTCTGTTCCGGTGTTCCATGATTTTTTGAACGTATTCCCTGCAGACCTACCAGGTATGCCACCTGACAGGGACATTTATTTTGGTTTTGACTTGGCGCTAGGCACCCAGCCTATCTCTACTCCACCTTATCGTATGGCACCAGCGGAGTTGAAGGAATTGAAGGAGCAACTTCAGGAACTCCTAGATAAGGGGTTCATCCGGCCTAGTGTGTCACCTTGGGGTGCGGCGGTATTGTTTGTGAAGAAAAGTGATGGTTCCATGCGCATGTGTATCGATTATCGGCAATTGAACAAGGTTACGGTGAAGAACCGGTATCCTTTGCCTCGTATTGATGACTTGTTTAACCAGCTTCAGGGAGCTAGGGTGTTCTCCAAAATTGACTTGAGATCCAGGTATCATCAGTTGAAGATTCGGGATTCTGACATTCCGAAGAATGCTTTGAGGACCCGATATAGTCATTATGAGTTCCTGGTTATGTTATTTGGGATGACCAATGCCCCAGCCACGTTCATGCATTTGATGAATAGTGTGTTACAACCTTACCTTGATCATTTCGTCATTGTGTTCATTGATGACATCCTGGTATATTCTCGTAGCCAGGAGGAGCATGCTCAATATTTGAGGGTTGTATTGCAGAGGTTGAGGGAGGAGATGCTTTATGCAAAGTTCTCCAAGTGTGAGTTTTGGCGTGGTTCGGTAGCTTTCTTGGGGCACGTGGTGTCCAATGAGGGTATTCAGGTTGATCCGAAGAAGATTGAGGCGGTGCAGAGTTGGCCCAGACCGTCCTCAGCTAAAGAGATTAGGAGTTTCCTTGGTTTGGCAGGATATTACCATCACTTTGTAGAGGGGTTCTCTTCTATTGCTTCATCCTTGACCAGATTGACCCAGAAGGGTGCTCCATTCAGATGGTCGGATGAGTGTGAGGAGAACTTTCAAAATCTCAATTCATCATTGACCACAACTCCGGTGTTGGTATTTCCTACTGGTTTGGGTTCTTATACAGTCTACTGTGATGCCTCTAGAGTTGTCTTGGGAGCAGTATTGATGCAGGACGGTAGGGTGATTGCCTACGCGTCTAGACAGTTGAAGGTGCACGAGAAGAATTATCCAGTGCACGATCTTGAGTTATCTACCATTGTTCATGCCTTGAAGATTTGGAGCCATTATTTGTATGGAGTGCAGTGTGAGATTTTCGCCGACCATCGTAGTTTGTAGTATCTGCTGAAGCAGAAGGACTTGAATTTGCGCCAAAGGAGATGGTTGGAGCTTCTAAAGGACTATGACCTCACCATTGTATATCATCTAGGGAAGGCCAATGTGGTAGCCGATGCCTTGAGTCGCAGAGCAGAGAGTTTGGGGAGTCTAGCCTACCTTCCAGCAGCAGAGCGACCTTTAGCACTTGAGGTGCAGGCTTTAGCGGGTCAGTTGGTGAGACTGAATTTGTCAGAGCCTCCGCGGGTATTAGCTAGTATGGCTTCCAGGTCTTCGCTTTATGATCAGATTAGGGCACACCAGTATGATGACCGACACTTATTAGTTCTTCAGGGCAGGGTCTGTCGAGGTGATGCCAGGGATGTGACTATTGGTGATGACGGTGTTAGGAGGATGCAGGGCCGTATTTGCGTGCCCAATGTGGATGGGCTTCGGGAGATGATATTAGCAGAGGCCCATAGCTCGCGGTATTCCATTTATCCGGGTGTCGCGAAGATGTATCAGGATCTGAGACAGCAGTATTGTGGAGGCGGATGAAGAGAGATATTGTCGAGCATGTAGCACGGTGTCTCAACTGCCAGCAGGTCAAGTATGAGCACTAGAGACCAGGTGGATTGCTTCAGAGGTTAGATATTCCGGAGTGGAAGTGGGAGCGGATCACCATGGACTTTGTAGTTGGGCTTCCATAGACTTCGAGGGGATTTGATGCAATTTGGGTCATTGTGGATCGACTGACCAAGTCCGCACACTTCATTCCTGTCAGTACTACTTATACTTCAGAGCGGTTAGCTGGTATCTACATCAAAGAGATTGTCCTATTGCATGGAGTTCCGGTTTCTATCATTTCTGATAGAGGTACACAATTTACATCTCAGTTTTGGAGGGCCGTGTAGAGAGGTATGGTTACTCAGGTAGAGTTGAGCACATCATTTCATCCTCAGACCGACGGGCAGTCAGAGCGGACTATTCAGATTTTAGAGGACATGTTGCGTGCCTGTGTGATTGATTTTGGGGGTTCATGGGACCAGTTTCTTCCACTAGCGGAGTTTGCTTATAATAAGAGCTACCAGTCCAGTATTTAGATGGCCCCTTAAGAGTCTTTATATGGTAGGAGGTATAGATCTCCGGTTGATTGGTTTGAGCCCGGT
The DNA here is from genome assembly GCA_005239495.1 of Nicotiana undulata. NCBI lineage: Eukaryota > Viridiplantae > Streptophyta > Magnoliopsida > Solanales > Solanaceae > Nicotiana > Nicotiana undulata. The sequence goes on from ML266485.1 coordinate 68,676, forward strand.
GAGGCTAGGCTACTGGGCACCGATTTGGTTCAGGATGCGTTGGAGAAGGTGAAGTTTATTCAGGAACGACTTCGTACGACACAGTCTAGGCAGAAGAGTTACGCGGACGGGAAGGTCCGGGATGTGTTTTTCATGGATGAAGATAAATTACTGTTGAAGGTGTCACCCATGAAGGGTGTTATGAGGTTTGGGAAGAGGGGGAAGCTGAGTCCCCGGTTTATTGGTCCTTTTGAGGTGCTTCAGAAGGTTAGTGAGGTGGCTTATAGACTTGCCTTGCCATCCAGCTTGTCGAGTATTCATCCGGTATTCCATGTGTCGATGATCCGGAAGTATATTGGTGACCCGTCTCATGTTTTGGACTTTAGCACAGTTCAACTCGAGGGTGATATGTCATATGAGGTTGAGCCAGTGGCTATTTGGCTCGTCAGGTCAGAAAGTTGAGGTCAAAGGACATAGCTTCAGTGAAGGTGCAGTGGAGAGGTAAGCCAGTGGAGGAGGCTACTTGGGACACCGAGCGGGAGATGTAGAGCAGATATCCTCACTTGTTTGAGACTCCAGGTATGTTTCTAGACCCATTCGAGGACGGACGTTTGTTTAAGAAGGGTAGAATTTAACGACCCGGTCGGTCGTTCCGTAGAATTTGCTTTTCTATTACTGTTTGTGCCTGATCATAGGTTGGTTATACTGAGAGTTGACTTATTGGTAAACGACATCGGAATGCGGATATTATGGCTCGGATAGCTTCGTTAGGTGATTTGGGACTTAGAAGTATGTTCAGAATATTTTTGTGATGTCCGGTGTAGAATCAGGCTTGAATTGGCGAAAGTTAGTTTTTGGTGATTTCCGGTCGGCAGTGGAAAATAGGCTATCGGGGTCACAATGAAATTCTGGAAGTTGGAACATGTTCGTAATGTCATTTTGGATATGTCTGCAAAATTTCAGGTCAATCAGAGGTGTTTTGGATTATTTCGGCATCGTTGGTGGAATTTAGAAATTTTAAAGTTCATAGGGTTGAATTTGACGTGATTTTGGTGTTTTGATGTTATTTTGGGTGTTCCGAGGGTGCAACTAAGTTTGAATGATCACATACGATATGTTGGTATGTTTGGTTGGGGTCCCGAGGGGCTCGGGATGGTTTTGAGTGGTTAACGGGAAAATTTTGGCAGCTTCTGGTTTTCATTCTACTGATGTAACCGCACCTGCATATGTTTGATCGCAGGTGCGGGCCCGGAGAAGCGGACAAGGCTCCGCAGGTGCGGAGGTTGACTGGTCAGTGTAAAGTCGCAGGTGCGGACACTTGACCGCACCTGCGGGTGCGGAAGTGTAGTCGCAGGTGCAGTAGTGTAGCCGCAGGTGTGGAATTCCCTGGGTTAATGAAAACTGCAGGTGCGGTCCTCCTGAGCGCAGGTGCGGACCGTAGGTGCGAGGGCAAGGGCCGCAGGTGCAAAAATCTTGGGCAAAAAGTATAAAAAGGGGATTTAGCGATTTTTAGTCTTCTTTTCACCATTATTGTTGCGGGTTCCGAGCTTTTTGAGGGATTTTGAAGAGGAAAACGTTTGTTTTTCATTGAGGTAAGCTTTTTGGACTTCATAACTCGATTTTATGTTATTAAGATTTAATTAGTGGTGTTTAATTGGGAAAAATCAGTGGAAAAAGGGGAGAACTAGGGCTTGAGTTTAAGAGACCTTCTAGGGGTGATTTGGGGGGTCATTTGGACTCCGATCTCAGAATTCTTTATATGTATAGACTCGTGAGATGACGAGGATCATTTTAGTATAAAGCTTGTCGAGTTCCGAGATGTGGGACCAGGGTCAGGTTTGACCAATTCCGGGATTTTTGAGTATTTTTGATAAATTTCGATTGGGTTTCATTCCTTGGCATATTGTAATGGTATAAATCTGATTTTTGGTAGATTTGGAGCACTCGGAGGCCGAATCTAGAGGCAAGGGCATTGCGGAGTAGTGTTTTAGCCGGTTTTGAGGTAAGTAATGTTTCCAAACTTGGAACTGAGGGTTCGAAACCCCAATATATTTGGTATTTGTTGTTAATTAAGGTGACGCACGTGCCAAGTGACGGGCATGCAGGCGTACACTGAATATTTGTGGCCTGGCTCATCCCATGGCACTGCCTAATGGTTATTTCAGGCTGATACTTGTACAGTGAAGGTTGTATTTACCTTGAACATAGTAGAAATCATGTTAAGTATAATTGCTAAGGCTTCACGCCAATATGTTCAGACCGGAATGGTCAGTTATTTCTGTCTCTATCTGTGACTATTTGCTTTCATGTACTCAGTCTTGTTATAGCATATGTTTCATGCCTCAGTCTCAGTAATTGTTAGTTTATTTACATGTTATCATTGTTTTGGGCTGATTCTTATATCTGTGAGCCTTGTGAGTGAGACTGGAAGGCATTGACTGAGTGAGGCCGAGAGCCTGGTATAGAGAAAGTTATGAGATCGTACTGCACACCGCAGTGATCCTCGAATCATGCCTTCGTTGGCTTGATATACCACTTGGGCTTATAGGAGCCTCTCTAGAGTATTTACACCCCCCAGTGAGCGCACATATATTGAGGGATGGATATTCCCTAGGCATGGATCTTGTCCGAAGTTATTGATATATTGAGGGAAAGATCGTCCTTGGACATGGAACTTGTTCGAGTGATATGTTCCGGAGATGGATCTTCTCCGTGGGGCTGAACTGGCCTTTTCCTCAGTACTAGGTGACTACGTCACTTGTGTTTATGTATAATCCGGGATGGACTTTCCCTGGGCCTGAAGGCCAATTCTAGTACTGAGTGGACTTCCTTGTGAGAGTTAGGATACTGTGTACATATCATTACTAATTCCTTATGATCATATGCTGGTATGTAGATTGTACAGACATAATTTGTGTATCTTTGTTTATTTTCCGTTATATTACTGTCATGTCCAAGTTTATATATTGTTGTTCATGAATATCAGAGGTTTAGTCCGTCACTACCTCTCAGCCCATAGTTTGGGTTCGTTACTTTTGAATAGGTGTACTCACGTTACCCCCCGCACCTTGTGTGCACATCCAGCTACATCGAGACCCGACTCTGGTCATTGAGTAGCTGAAAGTTCCATCAGAGTTGTCGAGGTAGCAGCTGGCGACCGTGATATCGTCATCTCTTTCCTATCCTACATATCGTTATTTACTTTTCAGACTATGTTGTCCATTCCTCTTTGATTTACATTATGTATTAGCAGCTCATGACAGTGTGACACTGGATCCGGGATTTATAGGACTGAAGTTTTTGTTTCATAGATAGTTTCGATTTCAGATTTATTATTTTTATTATCTTCAAAATTGTTAAAAATGATATTTTCTCTGGTAATCGAATCTAGATTAGTTATAATATGTGGCTGGCGTGGTTCCACGACAGGCGCCATCACGCTCCGAAAATGGGTCGTGACAAGTTATGACACTTGTTTTTATCTAGCACTGTTTATGAACTTTGACTCTTTCACTCATGCTAAAGTATTTCTTTTTCTTCTATGGTAACGGTGAAAAAGAATATGTTTTCAAGGATATTTTACTTTACGCAAATTGTAAAAGCTACAAATACTTTATCTGTGTTTCCGAAAGTAAGGTTTCAGTTACTGTGCATCTATGACTGCTTTTCACCTGTTTCATAGCATTAGCCACTATTTACTTTCATTACTACTGAGTTGGCGTACTCATATTACTCCCTACACCCCTGTGTGCAGATACAACTGCTGGTACCGAGCGCTAGTTTTTCTTCCTTCTCGTGGAGTTGTAGTTGGGATTTCGAGGTAGCTTTTCAGCGTTTGCAACTTCTCTTTTCCCTTTCTTGTTTTTAGTTTTAGTTTCTCGTTTCGAGACTTGATGTATTATGACAATAGGGCTTGGTTGTACTACTCGTAAATGCTCATGACGGGTTGATTCCAGGTCTTGGGGTAGTAATTAGACTATTTATTTCGTTTGGCTTTGCGTAAATTTTTGAAATTTAAAGATGTTTATGAAATATTGGAAATAGTTTTGGAATTATGAAAATATTATGTAAATATGTGATTGTTTGGCTAGCCTAGTCCCATGATAGGCGCCATCACAGCCGGCTTAGGATTTGGGGTCGTGACAAACATGTTCATAACAGTCCCCCTTGGATGTCCATCTAAAAGATATTGTGTCTTTTTAAAACCTTACTAGAAAACCTAGTGGGAAAAAGTTCAGTGAAGGAAAAAGAGTACACACATTTTGTAATACGCATTGAGTGCTTCCTTATTAAAAACCTTACCAAGAAAACCCACTTGGGATGGATTTGCGTGCCCAATGTGGATGGGCTTCGAGAGTTGATTTTAACAGAGGCTCATAGCTCGCGGTATTTCATCCATCCGTGTGCCGCGAAGATGTATCAGGATCTGATACAATATTATTGGTGGAGGCGGATGGAGAGGGATATTGTTGAGTTTGTGGCTCGGTGTCTCAACTGTCAGCAGGTCAAGTATGAGCACCAAAAGCCAGGTGGGTTACTCCATAGGTTAGATATTCCGGAGTGTAAGTGGGAGCGGATCACTATGGACTTTATAGTTGGGCTTCCACGGACTTCGAGGAAGTTTGATGCTATATGCATTATTGTGGATCGGTTGACCAAGTCCACGCACTTCATTCCTGATGGTACTACCTATTCTTTGGAGCGGTTAGTTGAGATTTATATCAAGGAGATTGTCCGATTGCATGGCGTTCCAAATTCTATCATTTCAGACAGAGGTACTCAATTCACATATCAATTTTGGAGGGCCGTGCAGATAGAGTTGGGTACTCAGGTCGAGTTGAGAATATCATTTCATCCTCAGACCGACGGGCAGTCAGAGCGTACTATTTAGATTCTGGAGGCCATGTTGCATTCCTGTGTCATTGGTTTTGGGGGTTCATGGGACCAATTTATGCTTCTCGCGGAGTTTGCATATAATAATAGTTATCAGTCGAGTATCCAGATGGCTCCGTACGAGGCTTTATATGGCAGGAGGTGTAGATATCCGGTTGGTTAGTTTGAGCCGGGCGAGGCTAGGCTATTGGGCACAAACTTGGTTCAGGATGCGTTGGATAAGGTGAAGTTGATTCAGGAGCGGCTTCGCACGGCGCAGTCTAGACAGAAGAGTTATGCGGACCGGAAGGTTCGAAATGTGTCTTTCATGGAGGGAGAGAAGGTACTGCTAAAGGTGTCACCCATGAAGGGTGTTATGAGGTTCGGGAAGAGGGGAAAGCTGAGTCTCCGGTTCATTGGGACTTTTGAGGTGCTTCAGAAGGTTGGAGAGGTGACTTATAGACTTGCTTTGTTACCCAGCTTGTCAAGTGTGCATCCAGTATTTCATGTCTCGATGCTTCAGAAGTATGTTGGTGACCCGTCTCATGTTTTGGACTTCAGCACGGTTCAAATCGAGGGTGATATGTCATATGACGTAGATCCATTGGCTATATTGGGTCGCCAGGTCAGAAAGTTGAGGTCTAAGGATATAACTTCAGTAAAGGTGCAGTGGAGAGGGCAACCAGTGGAGGAGGCCACCTGGGAGACCAAGCGGGAGATGCGGAGCATATATACTCACTCATTTGAGACTCCAGGTATGTTTCTAGACCCGTTCGAGGACGAACGTTTGTTTAAGAGGGGGATAATGTAACGACCCGACCGGTCGTTTCGTGAGATTTTCCCCGTTTCTTCCGTTTCAGCTTTTTTATATGATATTTAACTTATTCATGATGTGTTGGGTCGGTTGGTTCGGGTTCGGAGTGGCCGTGGTCAGAATTGAGACACTTAGTCTCTTAAAGTGGCTTTATAGTTGGAAAAGTCAATTGGGAGTTGACTTATAGGTAAACAACCTCGGAATGTGAATTTGAGGTCCGACGTAGAATTAGGCTTGATTTGGCGAAATTGAGTTTTTGGTGATTTCTGTTGGCAGTGGAAAATAGTCTATCGGGGTCGGAATGGAATTTTGGAAGTTGGAACAGTTTCTTAGGGTCATTTTGAATGTGTGTGCAAAATTTCAGGTCAATCAGACGTGTTTTGGATGGTTTCGACATCTTTGGCGAAATTTAGAAGTTTCAAAGTTCATAGGCTTGAATCTGAGGTGTTTTTGGTGTTTTTGTGTTGTTTTTTGTGTTTCGAAGGCTCGACTAAGTTTGAATGAGGTTGTGGGAGGTGTTGGCACGTTTGGTTGAGGTCCCTAGGACCTCGGGTGAGTTTCAGGTGGTTAACGGATCAATATTTGGACTTGGAACTTGGGCAAATTTTTTGGTGTTTTTGTTGCTGAAGAATACCCTTCTCGTTCGCGGTGGGGTCCCGCATTCGCGAAGAGAAAATAGTGGACCTGAGATTTTTTGCTATGCGTTCGCGAGGAGGAGGACGCAAACACGAAGGTTAGGGAAATTGGTTCTACGCGTTCGCACCTGGAGGCACGCGTTTGCGTGGTGTTGTGTGAGGCAGCTGGGGGCCCAGGCGTTTGGCCTATGCGTTCACGTGGCATGGGACGCGTTCTCGAAGGCCTGGGTTGGTAAAGCTTCGCGTTCACGAAGCACAGGCCCCGTTTGCGTAGGGTAAGTGAGAGGCCTTGTTGGATTGTGCTATGTGAACGCGTGCATTGGGCCGCGTTCGCGAAGGGTAAAAACTGGGCAGAATGTTTTAAGTTCAAAAACGAGGGTTTAGTCTATATTTTCAAAAACCCATTAGAGAGCTCGGGAGAAGGTGGAAATTGAAGGGATTTTCAGTGGAGTTCTTGAGGTAAGTGTTCTTCAATCATATTTTGGTTAATTCCATGATTTAGCCTTGATTTTTATCATTTAATTTGAGGAATTAGAGTGGAAAAATGGGAAAAGATGGGAGGAAAAGTTGAGAAATTCTTTTGATGATTTTAGTGGGATATTGAGGTCGGATTTTTGTGAATCTGATATGGGTATACTCGTGAGGGAATAAGGATTCTAGTTTTGTGATTTGTTTCGATTTCCGAGACGTGTGCCCGGGGGTCGGGTTTTGCCAATTTCGGGATTTGTGCCTAAATTTGTTAACTTTCGAATGGGTTTCGTCTCCCTAGCATATTTTGATGTTATTAATATGGTTTTGAGTAGATTCAGAGCATTCGGGAGCCGATTTGAGGGGCAAGAGTATCGCAGAGTAGTTTTCGGGCTGGTTTAAGGTATGTAATGACTGTAAATCTTGTCTTGAGGGTATGAAATTCCGAACTTAGTATTTTCTCACTATTTTGGAATGACGCACATGCTGGATGACGAGTGTGTGGCGTGCACTGATTGGGGATTTGGACTCGGTCCTTCCCATGGCAACTATTGAGTTGCGTAATTGCTTTTAAATCACATGATAAATCGTATTTTCATATTATTGCTATATTTGGGCTGTAAGCCACGTTTGGGCCTTGTGCCGACCTGTTTAGACCCCTTGGGGGCTATTTTCTGACATTTCTCAGTATATTGATTACGATTTACACTCAGTCATACCATGTTAAACTGTTTTCGAAACTCAGACCTATTTACACTATTTTGTTATATAAATACTGTTTTGGGTCGAATACCCCGTTTGTTGATAGCTCGAGTGGCTTTTTGAGAATTTCTGACTGAGTGAGGCCGAGTGCCCATATTGTGAGGATATTATGGATCGGGCTGCACGCCACAGCATGTTACATTGTTATGATATGTGAGAGGCCGAGAGCCTGAGTGATTTATGCCACGAGATGGCTTGATATTAGCGCTTGGGCTGTAGGAGCCCCTCCAGAGTGTGTACAGTCCCAGTTAGCGCAGGTACCTACTGATTGCGAGTACCGAGTGTTAAGTGACTGTGAGGTAGCCCGAGTGGCTGATACTGAGTGATTGTGAGGCATGCTGAGTGATTGATGCTGAGTGGTGATATGCCCGAGGGGCAGTTATGACACTTGTTTTCATGTGACACTGTTTATGAACTTTGACTCTTTCACTCATGCTAAAGTATTTCTTTTACTTCTATGGTAACAGTGAAAAAGAATATGTTTTCAAGAATATTTTACTGTACGAAATTGTAAAAGCTACAAATACTTTATCTGTGTTTCTGAAACTAAGGTTTCAATTACTGCGCATCTATGACTGCTTTTCACCTGTTTCATAGCCTTAGACACTATTTACTTGCATTACTACTGAGTTGGCGTACTCATATTACTCCCTGCACCCCTGTGTGCAGATACAGGTGTTGGTACCGAGCACCTATTTTTCTTCCTTCTCGTGGAGCTGTAGTTGGAATTTCGAGGTAGCTGTTTAGCGTCCGCAACTTCTCTTTTCCCTTTCTTGTTTTTGGTTTTAGTTCCTCGTTTAGAGACTTGATGTATTATGACAGTAGAGTTTGGTAGTACTACTCGTAGATTCTCATGACGGGTTGATTCCAGGTCTTGGGGTAGTAATTAGACTATTTATTTCGTTTGGCTTTGCATAAAATTTGGAAATTTAAAGATGTTTATGAAATATTGGAAATAGTTTTGGAATTATGAAAATATTATGTAAATATGTGATTGTTTGGCTAGCCTAGTCCCATGATAGGCGCCATCACGGCCGGCTTAGGATTTGGGGTCGTGACAAACATGTTCATAACAGTCCCCCTTGGATGTCCATCTCAAAGATATTGTGTCTTGTTAAAACCTTACTAGAAAACCTAGTGGGAAAAAGTTCAGTGAAGGAAAAAGAGTACACATATTTTGTAATACGCATTGAGTGCTGCCTCATTAAACACCTTACCAGGAAAATCCACTTGGGAGAAAACCTTGGTTAAGGGAAAAAGAGTACAACACGTACTATACTCCCCCTGATGAAAACTTTATTTGACATCTCGGAGACGATGCATTCCAATCTTATGTCTCAGCTTCTCAAATGTTGATGATGGTAATGCCTTAGTGAATAAATCTGTCATATTATCACTTGAACGGATTTGTTGAACATCTATCTCACCATTTTATTGAAGATCATGCGTGAAAAAGAACTTTGGCGAGATGTGCTTTGTTCTGTCTCCTTTGATATATCCTCCTTTTAGTTGAGCTATGCAAGCAACATTATCTTCATAAAATATCGTTGGAATCTTTGTTTTTAAAGAAAGACCACACAATTGTTGAATGTGTTGAGTCACTGATCTCAACCATACACATTATCGACTAGCTTCATGAATAGCTATTATCTCTGCATGATTGGAAAATGTAGCATCTAAAGTTTGTTTTGTTGAACGCCATGAAATAGTTGTACCTCCACAAGTAGATAGATAGCCTATTTGAGATCGAGCTTTATATGGGTCAGATAAATAACCTGCATCTGCATAACCAATAATTTGTGAATCGGATTCATAAGAATAAAATAATCTCATATCAATAGTCCCTCGGAGGTATCTAAAAATATGCTTAACACCATTCTAGTGTCTTGTCGTTAGAAAGGAACTAAATCTTGCTAATAAGCTTACTGCAAAAATTATATATGGCTGAGTATTTTCAAGATACATTAGTGCCCCAGTTGCACTAAGATATGGAGTCTCATCACCAAGAAGCTCTCCATCATATTCATGAGGTCGGAATGGATATTTATTTATATCAAGTGATCTCACAACCATATGAGTACTCAATGTATGTTCTTTATCCATATAAAAACACTTTAGGATCTTTTTGCTATAAGTTGATTGATGGACAAAAATTCCATATTTCATATGCTCAATTTGTAGACCAAGACAAAATTTTATCTTGCCAAGATCTTTCATTTCAAACTCTTTCTTCAAACAATCTACTACTTTTGAAAGTTCCCCAGGAGTTCCAATGATATTTAGATCATCAACATACACAACAAATATGACAAACTAAGATCCAGAGCTTCTTATACACAAGGACAAATTGGAACATTCTTATACCCTTCTTTCAGCAAATACTCACTCAGGCGATTATACCATATTTGCCCGATTGTTTCAATCCGTATAAGGATTTCTGACGCTTTATTTAACAAGTTTTTCCGAAAACTTTTATTAGCTTCAGGAACTTTAAGCCCTTCAGGTATCTTCATATAAATTTCATTGTCTAATGTTCCATGCAAATAGGTTGTGACAACATCCATTAGACGTATATCAAGTTTTTCATGGACTGCCAAATTTATAAGATACCTGAAGTGATTGCATCAACCACAAGAGAATATGTCTCCATATAATCAATGCTAGGTCTTTGCGAAAATCCTTGTGCCACAAGTCGTGATTTATATCTAACGGCTTCATTTTTATCATTTCGTTTTCGCATAAAAATCCATTGTATCCCACTGGCTATATTCCTTTAGGTGTTCGGACTATACGTTTGAATACTTCACGTTTTTCAAGCGAAGCTATAGAGTCTTTCCATTTTGGCCAATCAATTCTCTATCTACATTCATCGACATATTTTGGTTCAAGACCCTCATCTTGTTGTATTATTTCAACAACAACACTATAAGCAAAAATGTTGTCGACAATAATATTATTTCGGTTCCATCTTTTTCTCGTAGAGACATAACTTATTGAGATATCTTCATTCTTATTATTTTTCAGGTACATGGACCTCCTCTGAGGTCTTATCATTTGTTATGTCACAAGGCTCTTTTTGAGCAATTGCCTCCATATTATGATCTCCTAGATCATTTCCTCCTTTTCGCTTTCAAGAATTTTTATATTTGGAACGAATTGGTCTACCACGTTTCAAGCGTAGCTTAGACTCATTTGCATTTATATTGTCCAACCGGGACATCAATTCTAATAGGAACATTAGCAGCTGGAATATGTGACTTAGTCACCCTTGGTAGGTTAGTGAATGCATCAAGCAAAAAATCCTTCAATATTTTGTAAATAAAATATCTTTTGAACCTCGCGTTCACATTGATTTGTTCGAGGATCTAAATGAGATTGTGATAATTCATTCCAACTTATCTCTTTTTGCAACTGCTTATTTTCTCCCCCTAATATTGGGTATACCGATTCATCAAAATAACAATCAACAAATCTTGCATAAATAAATCTCCAGTCATAGGTTCCAAATATTTTATAACAAGGAGATTCATACCTAATGGGGTCCCATCTTTGTACGTTGTGGTGGACCAATTGGAACATATATTGCACATCCAAATATTCTAAGATGGGAAATATTTAGCTCCTGACCAAAAGCCAATTGTATTGGGGAGATTTTATGATAACTTGTGGGTCTGATGCACACAAGATCTGCTGCATGCCAAATAGCACGGCCCCATGTCAAAATGAGAAGTTTTATTCTCATAAGCATTGGTCTAACGATTAATTGGAGGCGTTTGATCAATGATTCCACTAGACCATTTTGAGTATAAACATGACAACCGGATGCTCAATTGTTATCCCAGTTGATATGCAATAATCATTAAAGTCATGAGACGTAAATTCACAAGCATTATCAAGACGAAGTGTCTTAATTGCATAATCTGGAAAATATGCTCTTAATCTTATTAATTGAGCTAGTAACCTCGCAAAGGCCAAATTGCGGGTTGATAACAAGCACACATGTTACCATCTTGTAAATGCATCTATCAAAATAATATAATATCTGAATGGTCCACATGAAGGGTGTATTAGCCCACATATATCACCTTGTATATGTTCCAAAAATGTAGGAGATTCAACTCTAACTTTAATTAGTGAAGGTCTAATAATCAGTTTTCTTTGAGAACATGCATCACAAGAAAATTCTTTAGTTTGAAGAATCTTATGGCTCTTCAATGAATGACTATGTGAATTCTCAATTATTTTTCACATCATATTATAATCGGGATGGCCTAACCGGTCATACCAAATAATAAAATCATTAGTAATTGTTTACTATGGCATTTGATTCGACTACACTAATACTAGTGTGGTATGATTCGGAAAAAAATATGGGAACCTTTTCAACCACATACTTATTTTCCGCTTTTATTGTAGTAATATAAAGGTATTCAACCTTTCCTTCATTGGTGGTCTCAATATGATAGCCACTTTAGAGAATATCTTTGAAACTCAACAAGTTTCTTTGAGACCTACTATAATATAATGCATCATTAACAACCAATATAGTTTCTCATTGTAGTAATACAGTCGCTCTTCCAGAGCCCTCATTTAATTTTGTACTACCAGATATTGTTATATATTAGCTTCTTTCATAATTAAATAAGAGAAATATCTCATATCTTTTAATATGGTGTGCGTCGTAGTACTATCTAGAAGACACATCTCTTCTTTATTATTCATACCGCCAACGGAAGACTGAAAGTTTTCTATTCTTCATAAAGAAAAAGAAAAGAAATTCATAAGTAATATTGAATAACTTAAGAACAAAAGAAACTACATGTAGGAAAGTAAATACTGATAACGGAAAAGAACTTCATAAGATTTCTCTTTCTAAATGCTCTCGGCGCATTTTAGCGTGAAAATACTAAAGTACGCCATCATCCATGGGAGGAAGAGGCAGACCTAAGAAAACTATTACGAACATTCAATTAGCTGAATTCATTGCATCTAAGAGTAGGAATGGCGAATCAAACAAGTCTACACCAGTTCAAGGAACTCAAATTCAAATTCGTGAAATGGAGGTGATTACACCAAAGGCAGGAAATATCTCAACAGGTGGCAAAGAGTGCAAGTAGGAGTTTGAATTCGCAGTATATGAATAAACAAACTGAAATTCAAAAGATAGAGGTACAAAATTCAATTAATGATGTGCCGGAGAATTTTGGCACATTTTATACCATATTGCTTAAATTAAGGCTCGTTTCAAGAGCATTTACTTTTATTAATCGTAGAATTTTGGTATTTTGCAGTACACAAGGTGTGAACACTCAAGACCATGCAAAAGGAGGTTAAAAAGAAGGGAAAAGAGAAGAAAAATGGTCAAATGCGATCGCATCTTCAACATGCGAATCGCATTTCACACCTGGGGGTCGCATACCGCAACAGAGAGTTGAGTCAAAATTAAGGAGTGAAATGCGGCCACATATGCGACCGCATATCCCACATGCGAACCGCATTTGAACCGCATGTTCATCTGATGCCTGAAGCCACACTGCAAATGCGACGCAGGAACGCGATCGCATACCTTTAATGCGGATCGCATATTCCCAAATGCGACACAGCTCTTGGACCTAGGGTTTTGAGATGCGATGGAAGAAG
>ML266485.1:81975-126319 GCA_005239495.1 Nicotiana undulata
TTCGATTAGAGTTAAGAACCACACTAACATAGTGATATTTTCACACCTATTCCCTGTGGGATTCGACCCCAACCTTGTTGGGTTATTATATTTGACTTCGACCGCTTTACACTATTTTAGAAGTGTAATTTGAGCGTATCAATTAACAAAGGTAGTAATAAGGGTGAAGGAGCACATGCAGAGGAAATTCACATCGAGAAGCAACAATCGCGATTGAAATCAATGCAGAGAAAGTAATTGAAGGTAAATCATGGGCAAATTTGGTTGCTGGTAACACTTTTGCTGCTAGAGGAATGGGACTACCATTTGTGGCACCAGTTATTCAAAATGGAGAGAAAATTGTTGAACTACAGAAAGAGGAAATCGAAAAGGAAACATAGAAGTGGAAAACGACAGTTATTATGTATGTGGTTGGAGATACACCTAGTATTGGAGCTATTGAGAGGTTTATTGCATCACAATGGAATTTTGTATCAAACCCGAAGGTGTATTATCATAATGATGGTTTTTTCGTAGTGAAATTCAAAAATGAAGATGAGAGAAATGAGGTACTATACTCAGGACCATGCACAATCCACAACAAACCAGTAATCACTAAGGCATGGACAACATATTTTGACTTCAACGAAGAGATTTTGAAAACACTACCACTGTGGGTTAAACTACCAAATTTGCCATTGAATTGATGGGGGATGGATTCATTGAGTCGTATAGGAAGTGGACTGGGAATTCCAATATATGTTGATGAATGTACAACAAAAGTGGAAAGGATATCCTATGCTAGAATCCTTGTGGAAATGGACATCACAAAACCATTACCAACAAGGATAATAGTTAAGGATCCAAGTGGTAGGCAGTTTGAACAATCAATTGCTTATGATTGGAAGCCAATGTATTGTGGTACTTTCTTGCAATTAAGACATAATTGTCAAGCTAAACAAGCACATCAGCAGATGAATAAACATCAGAAACATAAGCAGGAATGGAAACCAAAGGAGCAGGGGAATCAAGGAAACACAAATGACAAGATACAAATAGCAGCAGGAAATACAGAACAAGTATAAAAAATGCAAAATATACAGAAAGCAAAAACTGAGGAGAATGAACGATGGCAAGTAGCAAGGGGGAAATCAGCCACAAAGAATACTCAACCAACATTAACAAGAGGAGTAGCAGTGGGTAATGAATTTAATATACTTACTGAATCATGTCTTACTGCAAAAAGTAATATGCTAAACAGGGAAGATGGAGGACAATGTAGCCATGGGGGAGGTGTGAAGGAAGGGATAACAACCAACATAGTTAAATGAAATTAGTTACTTGGATTGTTAGAGGACTAAATAAGGTGTATAAGCAAAAGGAGATGCAAAAGTATGTCAAAGAACATAATATTAATATTATAGCTATTATAGAACATAGAGTACAAGAAAGGTTTCAATGAAAATCATACAAAAAATTGCTCCTAGATGGGATTGGCGTGCAAACTATGATGGTGGAGGAAAGGGTAGAGTATGGGTAATATGGGATCCTAAAGAAATAAGATTCAGTATGAAAGAAGCTAAAACTCAGTATATACATGGAGAGGTAGTTGTACTGGATACAAAACAAGAGTTTGCATTCACAGCCATGGAGGGACTTAGTAAGCTGGAACCAATATCAGAGAAAACCTTGGTTATGTATGAGAGATTATAATGCTATAATGGTAGTGGAAGACAGAATAAATGGCAGCACAGTTCAAGAAAATGAAATAAGAGATTTCAAAGAGATCTTAATTAATACTGGGATATGTGAAATGAGAACAGTGGGCAGAGATTACACATGGACTAACTCACATGTGTTTAGTAGAATAGATAGGACAATAGTAAATGCATAATGGATTAATACCATGACACAAGCAGATGCTGTGATTATGGATCCTCTATTATCAGATCATTCCCCTTTATGTGTAAAGATTGGAGAAGATCAAAAGACATCAAAGCCTTTTAGATTCTTCAATTATTTGGCCGAGCACAAGGATTTCTTAGAAGTAGTGGATGAAGCATGGAATAAATCACAAAAAACAGGAAGTATGGCAGGAGTTTGGAGAAAGATGAAGGATGTTAGAAGTGCATTAAAGAGGCTGAACACAAAATAATTTCAAGCAGTAGTTTTGAGAGTAAAGAGTGCTAGACAAAAACTACATGAGGTACAAGAGCAGATGAGAACTACAAGCATAGCCTCACAGAAGTTTGAAGAAGAGAAATAACTGAAGTAGTAGCTAGAGAAATGGGCTACTATAGAGGAAAGTATTTACAAACAGAAATCCATAAATCAGTGGCTGAAGTTGGGTGATTCTAATATAGCATTCTTCTTTGCCAACATGAAGAATAGAGTGAATCAAAATAAGATCAGAAGCTTGAAGACTGCAGATGGAGAAATTATTCAATCTAGGGAAGAAATAGAAAAATAAATAGTGGGATTCTATAAAGGGCCATTGGGATCAGCAACTGATAGCATACCAGCCATACAACCAGGTATTATGAAGGAGGGCAATGTACTAGATAGGAAGCAACAGTTGAAGCTAATTGAAAATGTTACTATAGAAGAGGTTCAAAATGCTTTGAAAGGAATAGATGAGCTAAAGGCTCCAGGGTGTGATGGTTTCAATTCAAAGTTATTTAAGAAGACATGGGGTATCACAGGGCAAGAAATATCTAAGGCAGTGTTTTAGTTTTTCAGCACAACTGAAATGCATCTTCCTATTAATGTAACAATTATTACATTGATTCCTAAGATTCAACATCCTTCAGCTGTCAAGGACTTCATGCCTATTTCATGTTGCACAGTGCTGTACAAGATTATTTCAAAAAAATTGACTAACAGATTGAAAGGGGTGATGGATCATCTAGTAGACAAGAGTCAGTCTGGGTTTGTTCCTGGAAGAGTTATTATAGATAACATAATATTAAGCCATGAACTAGTGAAAGGGTATGGGAGGAAGGGCATTTCACCTAGATGTATGATGAAACTGGACTTGCAAAAGGCATATGATTCTATAGAATGGGGTTTTTAGAGCAAGTGTTGAATAACTTGGGCATTCCAGAGAAGTTTATAAAATGAATCATGGTGTGTGTTCGAACAGTATCTTATTCTATACTCATTAAGAAAGAAGAGGATTAAGACATGGTGATCCATTTTCACCATTTATTTTTGTATTAGGTATGGAATATCTCACAAGAAGCTTTAGGACATTGAAGTATACGCCATATTTCAACTTCCACCCTAGATGTGACAAGTTAAATATCATTCAACTGGGGTTTGCAGATGACTTGCTGCTATTCTGCAGAGGTGATACTATCTCTATTCAAATGGTATTCAACTGTTTTATGGACTTTTCTAAGGAATCTGGATTAAAAGCAAACTGTCACGACCCGAAATCCCGCCGTCGGGACCGTGATGACGTCTAATGTTGAACCCGCTAGACAAGCCAACGTTACCGGTTATTCTAACTTGTTTCCTTATTTTATAATTTATAGGTGATATACAAGATCGGTATAAACAAAAAAATGTGGAACAAATGAAAGCTAACAACTTAATTAAATATTATTACAACTTCCACAATAAAATTTCCAAAATTCGGTGTCACAATTTCACGGACTTTCTATGAATGCTACAAGTATAGGTCTGAACGAATAAAGTACTGTTGTCTCAGAAATATGTAAAGACATGGAAGAAATAAGATAGAAGGTGACGCCAAGGCCTGCAGACGTCTGCAGGACTACCTCAGTGTCGCCTGATGGACCGAAGGGAGCCACCTAGATCAATAATCACTGGGTCCAGCACTGGGATCTGCACAACAAAAATTGTGCAGGTGTAGTATCAGTACAACCGACCCCATGTACTGAGTAAGTGCCGAGCCTAACCTCGGTAAAGTAGTGACGAGGCTAGGAAACGACAAGTAATATCACCTGTGCAGTTTAAATAAATATAACAGGAAATAAAAACAAGGAGTAAACAGTTAAGTACAATAATGGGAAAACATGCTGGGGAAAATGGGTAGCAAATACTGAAATGACGGAACGAGGCAGCAGTTCAAATATCAAAAATAACAACGAGGATTAATAACACGAAATAAACAAGTGAAAAGAAACGGCACGACATGTTACCTCGTGCTAAAGTATCATAACACGACACAAAATGTCCCCTCGTGCATAAATCATCACAATCATGGCACGGAACGTCCCCTCGTGCATAAATATCATCAACACGGCACTGAATGTTCCCTCATGCATAATAATCATAAACACGGCACGGAATGTCCCCTCGTGCATAAATATCATCAACACGGCACTGAATGTTCCCTCATGCATAATAATCATAAACACGGCACGGAATGTCCCCTCGTGCATAAATAACATAAACGTGGCACGGAATGTCCCCTCACGCATAAATAATATAAATATGGCACATAATGTCCCCTTGTGCATAAATATCAAAACAACAGTTTGGCAAGAAAATCAACAATAAGAAACCATAAATGCAAAGGAATAATCAACAGAAATAATATCGTCCCGGCAAGGGACACAACTACAACCAATCCTACACAAGTGTATAATTTAACAGAATATTTCTCAACCGATCAAATACTCAAAAGTATTCACAACCAAGAATTTTCCTCAAATGAATAACTGCCAAATTGATATTAAATCCATAACACAATAAACCTCAATGAAAATCACATAATTACTCATATTCGACTCACGGGCATGCTTGACCACAACATATAGGTACTCGTCACCCCACCTATACATTGGACATGGAATAAACACGTAGCAAATAAGACTCAACGCCGCTTTTCCTTTTGAACCCGACTCCAAATCAATCGTATCTAGACATAATCGACTTAATAACATCAATAAATGCTAAACAATTCAATTCCAATGCTTAATTATAGGTTTTATAGCATTCTTCCCAAAATCCAAATCGACCCCGGGCCCACTTGGTCAAAATACGAGGTTCGGACCAAAACTCGATCACCCATTCACCCACGAGCCCGAATATATAATTTGTTTTGAAATCCGACACCAAAACGAGGTCAAATTCCCAATTAATTAAAAAGCCCTAACTCTACCCAAATCCCTAATTTTCTACCCTTAATCTCATGTTTTAGGCCTAGAAATCTAATGGGTGTGTATAAAAATGGAAGAAAACGAGTTTAGGATTACATACCTATGAAGCTATGGTGAAGAATTTCTTCAAAAATCGCCCAAAGAGGTGTGGAGAAGAAGGAGCTATGACAAATGGAGAAATTCCCGCAAGTATGCTGTTTTTGGGCAAAAATAATAACTGGGCAAAAATAGACCTATGCGATCGCGACTGAAGGAAATGCGATCGCATAGAGGTCTGGCCCTTACACTCCGCGATCGCGAGGGAAAATATCACGACCCGAAATTCCCACATCGAGGCCATGATGGCGTCTAAAGTTGAACCCGCTAGACAAGCCAACATGTTTAATCATATTTACTAAAAACCATTAATATTAAATAATAACGGGTAAAAGTCAACCTTCCATAAATAAAAACTTAAAAATAAGAACAGAAGAAGGTACAAAACTAAATCCACAACTTAACAAAATACTTAATTTAACCAACCCGGATCTTTGGAGTCACAACTCACGGACTGTCTAAGAATAGTACACAAAATAGTCTGAAAGAAATAATACATATGTTTCTGAAGTACAAAATCAGAAATGAGACGGAATAAAGAAGGGGACGCCAAGGCCTACGGACGCCTACAGGTCTACCTCAGTGTCTCCGGTGGAGTGAAGGATACTCCCTCGATCAGTGTCCACTGGGTCCGGTACCGTAATCTGCACAACATAAAGAAGTGCAGGTGTAGCATCAGTACAACCGAACCCATGTACTGAGTAAGTACCGAGCCTAACCCCGACGAAGTAGTGACGAGGCTAGGACATGAGAATTAATAAACATCTGTGCAATTCAATAATATATATACAGGAATAACGACAGGAAAATGACCAGTTAAGTGTAAAACGGGGGAGAACATGCTGGGGACAAGGGGAAAACAATTACTGAATCACAGAACGAAGCAACAGTCTAAGTATAAAAAATAACACAGGAAGTAAACACATAGAACAAATAAGTACACGGCATCACCCTTCGTGCTTTACTCTCATCCTCACCAAAACAAGTGCACGACATCATCCTTCGTGCTTTTACTCTCATCCTCACCAAAACAAGTAAATTAATACACGACATCACCCATCTTGCTTTTACCCTCATCCTCACAATGCAATGAATAAATAAAACGGCATGACATTATCCTTCGTGCTTTTAAATATTAAATCATGACACGACATCACCCTTCGTGCTTTACACTCTCATCCTCACAATGCAACAAATAAATACACGACATCACCCTTCATGCTTTACACTCTTCCTCACCCAAACAATATCAAGAACAACAGTTTGGCAAAGAAAATCATAACATGTATCATAATCACAACATCCCGGCAAGGGAACAACAGTAGAAACAATTACCGTCCCGGCAAGAGACACAGCTATAAGCAATCTCGCTCAAGTGTAAAACTTAACAAAATAATCCTCAATCGAACAATTAATCAACAGTGTTCACAACCAAGTATTTCCAACAATTGAATAACCTCCAAAATGAAATCTACTTCATAGCACAGTAAATAACGAACAAAAACACATATATCATAAAGACCGATTCACGACATGCTTGACAACAATGCATAGGTACTCGTCACATCACCTATACATTGAACATGGGATAACAACGTAGCACATATGACTCAATACCTATTCCCTCAAGCTAAGGTTAGGCCAAACACTTACCTCGATGCCACGAACACAATTCAAGCCTCAACTATTGCTTTACCTCTTGATTCCACCACCAATTCGCTCGTATCTAGCCACAAGTTACTTAATTATATCAATAAATGCTAAATGAATCAATTCTAATGCATGGAAATGAGTTTTCTAAAGTTTTCCCCAAAAAGTCAAAAATCGACCCCGGGCCCGCTCGGTCCAAACTCGAAATTCGGACCAAAACCCGATTACCCACTCACCCCCGAGCCCCGATATATAAATGATGTTGGAATCCGGCCTCAATTTGAGGTCTAAATCCCCAAATTGCAATATTCTTAGGTTTTACCCAAAATTCCCAATTCCACGATGAAAACCCTAGATTCTAGGATGAAATATTGTAAAAAGAAGTTAAGGAACAAAGAAAATGAGTTAGAAATCACTTACTAATATTTTGGAGAAGAAAGTGTGTTTGAAAAATCGCCTCTTATATTTTTAGGGTTTTGAAAAATGAAAAATAACTGAAAATCCCGTTTAAATATACCCCCCTCAAGCCCCCACCGTGGACCGCACAAAAGCAACTGCGGTTCCCCCCCCCTCAGGCTCTCCACCGCGGTCCGCAC
The DNA here is from genome assembly GCA_005239495.1 of Nicotiana undulata. Lineage (NCBI taxonomy): Eukaryota > Viridiplantae > Streptophyta > Magnoliopsida > Solanales > Solanaceae > Nicotiana > Nicotiana undulata. Next base: position 89,426 of record ML266485.1, read on the forward strand.
AAACACGACCGCGGCCGCGAAAGCGCTTTCGTGGACCGCGCAAAGACGAACGCGGCCGCGAAGGCCCTTCCGCGGACCGCAGAAGAGCGACCGCCGCCGCGAAGGCCCTCCGCGGACCGCACAAAGGCGACCGCGGACCGCACTGGCGGGTTCAGAGATCTGCACTTCTCTGAACCTGCAACAACCCTGTCTTAAGCCTAAAACATCCCGGAACCTACCCCAAACTCACTCAAACCCTTGGAACCTCAAACCAAATGCCACACGACCTCGAAAACATCCTACGGACTTATTCGTGTAATCAATCACCAAAATAACATCATAAATATCGAATTAAACCTCGAAATCAATGAAATTTTCTCAAAACTTCTTTAAACATCAATTTTTGCATTTTTTATTTGAATCACGTCAAACAAAGTCCATTTCTTGCCAAACTTTACAGACAACACATATAAATCATATCGAACCTGTACCGGGCTCCGGAACCATAATACGGGCCCGATACCACAAGTTTCACATAACATTTCACTTTCAAACGTTTTTATATTTTTCTGAAAATAATTTCCTTTATAAATTCATTTCTCAGACTGTGGACCTCGGAATTCGATTCCAGGCATACGCCCAAGCCCCATATTTTCCTACGGACCCTCTGAGACCGTCAAATCACGGGTCCGAGTCCGTTTATAAAAAATGTTGACTAAAGTCAACTCTACTCAAATTTTAACACAAAAAAATCATTTTCATCAGTTTTTCATATAACGGCTTCCCGGCTACACGTCTGGGGCTGCGCACGCAAATCTAGGTGAGATAGAATGAGGCTTTCATGGCCTCGGAACACAAATTTAGCTAAAAATATACGGGATGACCTTTTGGGTCATCACAGAAAAGGATGCGGTCGCACAGTACAAACCTACCCAGCCCCCCAGCCAACTTATTCTCCTATGCGGTCGCAGCTACATCTATGCGATCGCATAGTGCTACAGTTTCCTCCCCCTAACATTGTGCTATGCAATCGCAAATGGACCTATGCGATCGGATAGTACTCAACACCAGACACCAGAAAAATGCTAAGGCACCAGATTTTCAAATTCAAAACACCCCGACACCTATCCGAAACACACCTGAGCCCTCGGGGCTCCAAACCAAATATGCACACAACCTAAAAAATAGCCTACAAACTTAATCGTGCGATCAAATGGCTAAAATAACATCATAAACAACGAATTAAACCTCAAAATCAATGAAAATTTCTAAAACTCCTTTAAACTTCTAATTTTGCATTTAAGTTCCGAATCACGTCAAATGAAGCCCGTTTCTTACCAAACTTTACAGATATGACACAAACATTATATCGAACCTGTACCGGGATCTAGAACTAAGATACGGGCCCGATACCACAGGTTTCACATGTAATTACTCTTTCAAAATCTCTTATATTTTTCAGAAAACAATTTCTTTTAACAATTCATTTCTCGGACTTGGGACCTCGAAATTTGATTCCAAGCATACGCCTAAGTCCCATATTTTTCTACGGACCCTCAGGAACCGTCAAATCACGGGTATGGATCCGTTTACCAAAAATTTTGACCAAAGTCAACTTTATCAAAATTTCCAATACAAAATTGTCATTTTATCAGTTTTCCACATAACGACTTCCCGGTTACACGCCCGGGCTGCGCACACACATCGAGGTGAGACAGAAAGAGGTTCTAATGACCACGGAACACAGAATAAATAAAGACTACACGGGATGACCTTTTGGGTAATCACAATCTCCACCTCTAAAATAAATATTCATCCTCGAACGGACATAGAAAGGTACCTGAATCGGGGAAAAGATGGGGATATCGGATCCGCATATTGGACTCAGACTCCCAAGTAGATGCCTCAATAGGCTGAACTCTCCACTGAATGCGAACTGAAGGAAAACTCTTCGATCTCAACTGTCGAATCTGCTGGTCTAATATGGATACCGGCTCCTCCTCATAAGTCAAATATTTGTCCAACTGGACACTACTGAAGTCTAGCACATGATATGTATCAGCAATATACTTTCGAAGCATAGATACATGAAACACTGGATGCACGACTAATAAACTCGGTGGTAAAGCAAGTCTGTAAGCCACCTCTCCTACCTTCTCAAGAATCTCAAAGGGGCCAATGTACCTAGGGCTCAACTTGCCCTTCTTTCCGAACCTCATCACGCCCTTCATGGGCAACACCCGACAATACCCGATCTCCAACCATGAATGCCAAATCACGAACTCTGCGGTCTGCATAACTCTTTTGCCTGGACTGAGCTGTACGAAGTCTATCCTGAATGATCTTCACCTTGTCCAAGGCATCCTGGACTAACTTTGAACCCAACAATCTAGCCTCTCCCGGCTCGAACCACCCAACTGGCGACCTACACCGCCTACCATACAACGCCTCATAAGGAGCCATCTGAATGCTCGACTGATAGCTGTTGTTGTAGGCAAACTCAGCTAAAGGCAAAAACTGGTCCCATGAACCTCCAAAGTCAATGAAACATGCCCGAAACATATCCTCCAAGATCTGAATAGTACGCTCGAACTGTCCGTCCTTTTGGTGTATACCGAATTTTTCCCCAAATTATTTTCAAACTTGCATATATACCTTCAAAATCACTCTTTTATAATAATTGGTATTTCTCCATAATTTTTCATATTTTTATCGAATTATTTTCCTGTTTACTAAATATTTCATATTTAATAATTATTCATAAATGGTGTTATAAATAATTTCAAGATATTTTCCTGCTAAATATGTCATTCATAATCCTATTTAATTCCATTAAGGTTTAATTATTTCACAAATTAGCCAATATTGGCATTATTTAGCTAATTACAGCAATTTTTGCATTTATAGCACGATTGTACATTTTATACCATTTTAAAATCAATAACTGATCATTTTATATTTTTTTTATTTAGTTAATCACCTTAATTTCATTTATTTAGTCTTAATCTCATTTTACACAATTATTAGCTATTTTATTAATTAATTATCTTATTTTATTAACAAATAACCCCATTTATTTAAATTATAGACATTTTAAACCCAACCTACCTGACCTTTAACCCATTCTCTACCCAGCCCAAAACCCATCACTACCCGGCCCAACCTCACAGCTGATCTGAGCCGTTGATCAAATTAGATCAACGGTCCAGATCAGTGTTACCATAATTAAACTCCCAATTACCCCCCTCCGACCTCTCATTTCCCCACCTCTCATTCTCTCTCTATCTCTCTCCGGTTCTCTCTAGAACCTTCCCTTTGCCCATGTCGAAGAAGAAGCGGACGGAAATCCTTGGTTCCATGACGTCAAGGAATATTTGGCAAAAGGAGAACACCTAGAGCTTGCAAACACCACTCAGAAGAGCACACTTCGGAGATTGTCTAATAATTTCTTTCAAAACGGAGAAATCCTGTATAGGAGGACTCCTTATTTGGGGTTATTAAGGTGCGTCGATGCAAAAGAAGCATCAAAGTTATTGGAGGAAATTCATGCTGGGACCTGCGGCCCGCATATGAACGGTTTTGTTCTAGCAAAACGATACTCCGAGCTGGTTACTTCTGGATAACCATGGAAACGGACTGCATCCAGTACGTTCGGAAATGCCACCGCTGTCAGATACATGGAGATATGATAAAGGTACCTCCGAGTGAGCTTAATGCAACAAGTTCACCATGGCCATTCGCCGCCTGGGGCATAGACATCATTGGACCAATCGAGCCTGCCGCCTCCAACGGACACAGGTTTATTTTTGTTGCCATTGATTACTTTACTAAATGGGTCGAAGAAGCCTCCTACAAAGCAGTTACCAAGAAAGTCGTGGCCGACTTCGTCCGCGACTGCGTTTTTTGTCGGTTCGGAGTTCCAGAGTCAATCATCACCGACAACGGTTCTAATCTCAACAGTGACTTGATGAAAGCCATGTGTGAAACCTTCAAGATCAAACACAAGAACTCCACAGACCTCAGATGAATGGAGCTGTAGAAACCGCTAACAAAAACATCAAGAAGATACTAAGGAAGATGATAGAAAAGCACAAGCAATGGCATGAGAAGTTATCATTTGCCTTATTGGGGTATCGCACCACAGTCGGCACATCAACCGGGGCAACCCCCTACATGATGGTTTACGGTACGGAGGCTGTTATTCCTGCCGAAGTTGAGATTCCATCTTTGAGAATTATACAAGAAGCTGAGCTCAGCGACGCAGAATGGGTAAGTAGCCGTTATTAGCAACTAGCCCTCATAGACGGAAAGAGAATGAACGCAGTTTGTCATGGTCAACTATATCAGAACAGAATGACCAGAGCCTTCAACAAGAAAGTCAAGCCAAGACGATTCACACCAGGACGACTGGTGCTAAAGAAAATCTTTCCACATTAAGATGAAGCCAAAAGAAAGTTCTCTCCCAACTGGCAGGGTCCATACATGGTTCACAGAGTGCTGACAGGAGGAGCACTCATACTTGTAGAAATGGACGAAGAAGTTTGGCCAAAACCAATCAATTCAGATGCAGTCAAGCGCTACTATGTGTAATTCCTTATGCTTTGTAAACAATGTAAATTGAACTACGCCTGACATGATTCCCGTTTAATAGGGAATACGTAGGCAGCCCTATGGGTTCGGTCACAATTCAATAAAAATCTTATTTTCCCCACAATTGGAAACTGGGGACCCTCAAAATTATGAAGTAAGTTCAGCCAATTTTCGCACAAGCAACAGTCAGAAGTATCCACCCATCAAACTGGGGCAGAATTTTGAGGAGGACCCTCAAAATTCCGTGGCAGGAGAGGTTGCAATGTCACGGACCACGTCGCGGTCATCGGTTCATCTAAAACTATTTATATTATATGCTTGTATTATACTTTCACAAAATCATGCATATCTCTTTTTGAAAACAGATTGTTTAGCAAACGCTACCCCAATGATACAGACATTATTGTCATGATTGAGCAAACGAGTCAAGTAAAGCCAGCGGGAATGCGAACTAACCTTTTCCCTTTACCGAACTCACGATTTTTCTTTGGATGCAAGCACAAATGATGGCAATAGCCCCAAACATACTACCCCCTCGAAGAACACACATCGCGCAAAGACACGCTTCTCGAACTCATCGCACATGTCAATATTTGTTATCAGCACAAGCGACGCTTCATTATCGCAATGCTCCCAACAATCATATTGCCGCAATTTATCATCAGCTAAGAACTCCTACTATCATTTCATTTCCTGCATAAGGCTACCTTTCTGCCTTCCGAGGTTAAGCTCTACCTCCATCGGCATTTGCATAAGGCTACCATTCTGCCTTCCGAGAGTAAACATTGTCTCCACCTGCATCTGCATTGCATAAGGCTACCTTTCTGCTTTCTGAGACTAAACGTTGTCTCCATTTGCATTTATTTCCTGCATAAGGCTACCTTTCTGCCTTCTGAGGTTAAATGCTACCTCCATCTGCATCTGCATTGCATAAGGATACCATTCTGCCTTCCGAGGTTAAACGCTACCTCCACCTGCATCTGCAGTGCATAAGGCTACCTTTCTGCCTTCTGAGACTAAATTTGCATTTACATTGCCTAAGGCTACCTTTTTGCCTTTCGAGACTAAACACTGTCTCCATCTGCATCTGCATTGCATAAGGCTACCATTCTTCCTTCCGAGGTTAAACGCTACCTCCATTTGCATTTTATCTCCTGCATAAGGCTACCGTTCTTCCTTCCGAGACTAAACGTTGTCTCCATTTGCATTTATTTCCTACATAAGGCTACCTTTCTGCCTTCTGAGGTTAAACGCTACCTCCATCTGCATCTGCATTGCATAAGGCTACCATTTTTCCTTCTGAGGTTAAACGCTACCTCCATCTACATCTGCATTGCATAAGGCTACCATTCTGCCTTCCGAGACTAAACGTTGTCTCCATTTGCATTTACATTGCATAAGGCTATCATTCTGACTTCTGAGGCTAAACGGTGCCTCCCTCATACTTTTCAAAACAACCACTGTCTCTGTCATTATTTACTTTGCTTCCTTTCGGGCTAAGCTCTGCCCCTTTAATTCGCAAGACTAAGCTCTGTCTTGTTAGCATCATACTATTGCATTTTTCATGGGCTGAAATATCGCCAACCTATCCAAAAGCGTCATCGTTCAGAGGCACCATCTTCATGGCCCGAGAACATCATTTCATGGCCTGAGGATCTCTTTTATCAGTTTGCATATCATTATTCAAAGGCATCATGGTTCGGAGACAACATCTTCATGAACCGAGAACATCATTTCATAGCCTGCGAATCCCGCATCGAGCGAGTCATGGCCCAGGATATCATCGTCTAAGGACGTCATCCTCAACCGTCCAAAGACAACATTCATAGTCCAATGGGAATTTGCATCATGTTTAAATTACGCACAATATATGCTTGTTATTCGTTTGCAGGAAATCCGGCTAGGAACAGCCATCTAGCTAGGAACAGCCATCCAGGCAGGAGCGGACCGCTCCAGTTCTCCTAACTATCCCGTAAGCCATTCTGTTCACCTTGCCTTGCACCTTGCGTCCGTCCTTTTAAAACGTCACCGGTATACTTCGCCGGTGACTCCCGAACTACATACGGCCTGATTCCTCTAAAACCAGGGATATGTAGGCAGCTCAGAAGCCAGGGTGCGGCCTAAATCTTTCATACTATTTCCACTCGGTTAAATTTGGCCATCATATCTTTATCCGACAACTCTTTCATCCTTTCCGGGTAAAGAGGGGCAGCTGTTGATACCCAATTTTTCCCCAAATTATTTTCAAACTTGCATATATACCTTCAAAATCACTCTTTATAATAGTTGGTATTTCTCCATAATTTTTCATATTTTATCGAATTATTTTCCTGTTTACTATATATTTCAGATTCAATAATTATTCATAAATGGTGTTATAAATAATTTCTAGACATTTTACTGCTCAATATATTATTCATAATCCTATTTAATTCCATTAAGGTTTAATTATTTCACAACTTAGCCAATATTGGCATTATTTAGCTAATTACAACAATTTTTGCATTTATAATACGATTGTACAGTTTATACCATTTGAAAATCAATAATTGATCATTTTATTTATTTATTATTTAGTTAATCACCTTAATTTTATTTATTTAGTCTTAATATCATTTTACACTATTATTAGCTATTTTTATAATTAATTATCTTATTTTAAGGATATTTAACGTTTAGCCCCATTTATTTAAATTATAGCCATTTTTAAACCCAACCCACCTGACCTTTAACCCATTCTCTACCCAGCCCAAAACCCATCACTGCCCGGCCCAACCCCACAGCTGATCTGAGCCGTTGATCAAATTAGATCAACGGTCCAGATCAGTGTTACCATAAATAAAACCCCAATTACCCCCCTCCGACCTCTCATTTCCCCACCTCTCATTCTCTCTCTATCTCTTTCTGGTTCTCTCTAGAACCTTCCCTTTGCTTCCCTCTTCCGACGAAGCCTGTTCATCTTCTCCGACTGGTTCCCTCACCGGAGACCATGGCTCCCCATCATCTCCTGGTTATTTGTTCACCTTGCATCAGTCCAGTGACACCCTAAAGCCCTCAAGCGAACCTAGAGCGGTTCACTCACCTCTCATGGTCCCTCATGCCACTTTCGGCCATCTCCGGCAGTCTGAGTAAGAGCTGCGACATTTTCCGGCTAACGACGTCGACATCTTTAAGGGTTTTCTTGTTTCTCTGGGTTCCACGAAACCCTAACTCATGATATCTCTTCGATTTCTTCTAGATATGCCTTAGATCTATGTATATTACGAAGCTTTTTACATATTTTTCTCTGAAAAAAACCTTTATACTTTAAACGATCTTTCGTCTTCAAATTAGGGTTTCATAGCCCCTTTTTAAAAATGATTTTTTCTTCTGTTTTTAATGTCATCCTATGATTCTTTCTATTATTCAACGATTTATTCAAAGTTTCTTTTCATTTTAACTTACTTTACTGAAAACCCTAGCTTTGCCCTAAATTATGAGTCCATCTGTGACTAATATATTTTTTTAAATGCACGAACCCCTTATCTCTCATAAATGATTAAGCTTCTCTATGATTTTATCTTGTTATTGCTATTAGTTTTTTCTGATTAGTTCATGTTCAAACGTTACTGCTTTGTCTCTGAACTTGTGTGATTTTGCTATTGTAGTCACTAGGGTTTCCAACTCTCTAATTCATATGGTTCGTCTGAATGTGTGCTAGCCTCGAATTTGTGGTGCTTTTGCTTGCCTTGCCTAATTGATTGTATTCCTGTTCGAATCCCTAACTCTCTACAACTTTACCTTGCTTGCATCTCTAATTCTTGAGATAGTTCTTTAATTCAGGTTTGTTTCTCCTTGAATCTATAATTTGTGCATACAATCCGTATTGATTGGAATGATCCCCTTGTTTATGAGATACTTTCGTTAGCTGAGAATGATTCCTTGTGATTTCAGTCCCCTTCCGTGATTCTTTGACCAATTTTCAAAATTGACTTATGCTTTTTACCATATAAGTGCAGTCAGTATGTATTTTTCTTATTTTAGATACTATGTACTTGACCTTATTACATGCCACATTCTTTATTACCCTATTATGGTATAATCAACCTTCTAGGTGATTCTTTCCTTATTTAGCATAGTTTACACCCGTTTGAATCATGACTCCTTGATTGAAGGAAGTCCAGACCTCTGGTTGATTTAATTGATGTTGTTTCTATAGTTATGCTACTCTATACTCGTTTGGAAAGACTATGTATAAACTCTCCTCATTCATCTTTAAGACACAACACATACACGAACAATACACTGTTCAAAAAGCTCTCTTTCACAACAAAGAATTTCACTCTCTCTTTCGTGCTACTTGCTATTTACTTTGAGTGAGCCGGCTGTAAGACAAGGCTGACTACTGTGCCTCCAATCTCTGTTTGCATTACTGCTTTCTTCATCATAATGGTATGTCCTGATTTAAGCTTCAGCCATCCAAACCAATATGTTTCTATTCATGGTTCAGTTTTTTGTATTTCTGATATGTTTCTACTTGTGTTTCTGCTGTTCTACATGCAACTAGAGTTCTGAATCTCTTTTACATACCTACTGTCACTTTACCTTTCATGCTCAATGTGTCTCTATGTACTCAGCCTCAACTCTTTATATGTATCTCCATGATTATGACTAATATGTTAACTCAGTCATGATGTTAGTTGTTATGTTGCTCTAATTTGACACTTAGTCATATCCCTGAACCCTTAAAAACACCCTTTTTTTTATTATGTGTTTATGTGTAAAGTTGTCTACTTCACAGGCTGTGTACTTGTCCCTCAAACCTCTCATCCCTTTTTGTGATTCCTGGACCACCCTGGGTCCCTTATGTGATGCTGATTTTGTTTATTTCTTTTCGCAAACTGTTTTTCAACAATTGAATCCTTATTCTGAAAAGCTGATCTCTATTAAAAGTCCCTCTTCTTTTCAAACTGTTTTTCAACCAAATTTTACTTAAAATTCCTATATTATGAGCACATCTCACTCTACTCCTAGTTTCTTAAGTTTGGCCCCCTTCGTGTGAGCAGTGCTTTGGGGACCATTCGAGTACCCACTGAACTCTGACACACAAGGCTGGCATTCCTACACTGCACTTACTCGTTCGTAGCTAGGGTACCTTGGGTGTGAGCACTGCCTGGTATCCTTTAAGGTCCTTAGGAACTCTGACACACCCGGGTTTTGAAAGGCCATGGCATATGGAATTAAGGACTTGGAGACTTGGGCATATTGGTAGGCTCCCTATAGTGTAACTTCTTAATTTTCTTGTTTACATATGTAATTCGTGCAATACTGGTATGTAATAACTAATTGTAAAAACGATTATGGGGCTGGATAGTGAAATGAGTGGGGAATATGCATGCTATAGTTTAAGTATGGGTAGAAACCATGCCTGCAGGTTTACTTTTCCTATATGCGCAATAGTCACCATGCTTAGGATAACATGTCCTTCATGCATTAGATACCATGATAATTAGGTTTATTTCTTTCAGCATCTCATCATACTTATATCCACTTAGAAATCATGTCCATAGGACAAATAACAACAAAAGTGGCTGTTACAATATTACTGCTTCAGCATTATCGTAATTGCATCACCTAGAAAACCTGCTTTGCTAGGCTAAATAATAATACTAACCACTATCAATCTTGCATTTAGAAATCATGTCCCTTAGGATATTATTTTCAACATGTTACTTATGATAAAATCCTGTGTTAAAAAAAAAACTTTGCATCATTGCATACACTACTACGAACGCCTAGAAAAATCATGTATTAGATTCATCAATCCAACAAAGAATCGGATTTTCTGTGAAACTACTACGTTCTGCTTTAAGTCAAAATGTGTTAACAAATGGATATTTCTAAAATATGTTCTGACGCTGAAACGCATCTGCATTTAGAACATCATGTGTAGGTTTCACATCATTTTGTACCTTGTTTGCATTAGGATACCATGCCTTTTAGGATTGCATTCATATTTGTCTAACACCCACCCCTTTATCCTGGTTAAATATTAAAACATACTTACCCCTGCTTAACAACTATTTTCTAAAATTGGACACTTTGAAAAGTATAACTGGAGCATGTTTTGGTACGCTTAGTCAAGCCTTAGCTATTAAACTTGTTAAAATTGAAAGTAGTTCTCTTTAAGCATACTGTTTGACTAACCACAGGCTAAAATCAGTATTCAGAAACTGGTACAATTCTTTCTCTAAAAAATCAGTAATAAAACTGTCTCGCTAATGCATTCTCGCCTAGACATCATGCCTTAGGTTCTGAAGTTAGAAAGGCCTTACCTGTGTTTGAGTCATGCTGATTATGTGCATAACCTCTAGAGGAATACTTGAGCCTCATATCTACTCCTATTTCTTTTTCCCATATTTGCAGTCCTAATTGTCTTTGCTTGTCGCTTAGAATTTTGTCCTTTAAACTTAGGGGTCAGCCTAGCACCTCCGTAGGATAGTAGTCCTAGCCTCCTCCGGGACTGATAGGATGGGACAAGTAATAGCACGCAATAGAGTTCGTGACCAACACAACACACGCTTTAATTACCTTCACGGGGTGGGAAAGGGTAGAATATGGATATGATGACCTGTGAGCTAATATCACATGTAGCCCCTTTTTGAGGAGTGACATACCGGGTGTTGCATTGATGTGATCCATATTGCTTCAAACCTAGGATATCTCTTATAGCGAACGTTTTATTTAATTCTTTCAAAATTTAGTAACCTCAATACTTATTTGAAATCCCCTCTTATTTGAGCCTTATTTGTTATTTGCTTATTGTCCAAAATTCACGAAAACTATTTGGCTGGGAACCAAAGTTGTGGATCCTGAGGGGTGCCTAATACCTTCCCCTTGGGATAACTTCAAGCCCTTACCCAATCTCTGGTAATGCAAACTAGTCTCATGAGTTAATCACTCTAGGTGCCCTAACGCACCTTAAAAATCGTTAGGTGGCGACTCTTCTTTTAACCCTCCTCCTTTAAAAGGAGTTGTCAGAATGTCCTAAACCCAATCTCCGCTTAAGGGAAAAAGCGGGCGCGACATCCGTCTGAGGATGAAATGTTGTGCTCAACTCAACCCGTGTTCCCAACTCACGCTGAAATACTCTCCAAAAATGGGAGGTAAACTGAGTACCTCGGTCAGAAATAATGGACACGGTCACACCATGCAGGCAAACAATCTCCCTGATGTAGATCTTTGCCAACCTCTCCGAAGAATACGAAACTGATACTGGAATGAAATGTGCTGACTTGGTCAACCTATCCACAATGACCCACACCGCATCAAACATCCTCTGAGTCCGTGGGAGCCCAACTAGGAAATCCATGGTAATACGCTCCCACTTCCACTTGGGAAGCTCAATCTGCTGCATCAAACCGCCGGGTCTCTAATGCTCGTACTTAACCTGCTGACAATTCAAGCACCGAGCTACATATGCCACAATATCTTTCTTCATCCTCCGCCACCAATAATGCTGCCGCAAATCCTGGTACATCTTTGCGGCGCCCGGATGAATGGAATACCGGGAACTATGGGCCTCTTGCAATATCAACTCATGAATACCATCGACATCATGCACACAAATACAGCCTTGCATCCTCAAGACTCCATCATCATCAACTGTAACCTGCTTGGTACCTCCGTGCCGGACCATATCTCTAAGAACACATAAATGAAGATCATCATACTGTCGGTCCCAAATACGATCAAACAATGAAGAACGGGCCACAATATAAGCTAAGACATTGCCAGTCTCTGAAACATCCAATCTCATGAACCGATTGGCTAAAGCCTGAACATCTAAAGCAGGCGGTCGCTCTCTGACCGGTATATAGGCAAGACTACCCATGCTGACTGACTTCTGGCTCAAAGCATCGACAACCACATTGTCCTTCCCCGGATGATATAAGATGGTAATGTTATAGTCTTTCAACAGCTCTAACCATCTTCTCTGCCTCATATTCAACTCTTTCTGCTTGAAAAGATATTGAAAACTCTTATGATCTGTGAACACCTCACATGACACACCATACAGATAATGCCTCCAAATCTTCAGTGCATGGACAATGGCTGCTAACTCCAAATCATGAACTGGATAGTTCTTCTCATGAACCTTTAACTGACGTGAAAAATAAGCTATAACCTTGCCATCCTGCGTCAACACTGCACCAAGTCCAACCCATGAAGCATCACACTACACAGTATATGGTCTTGAACCCGTGGGCAAAACTAACACCGGTGCCGTGGTCAAGGCTGTCTTGAGTTTCTGAAAGATCTCCTCACACTCATCTGACCACCTAAACTGGGCACCCTTCTGAGTCAACTTGGTCATCGGAGCTGCAATAGATGAAAAGCCCTCCACAAACCAACGATAATAACCTACTAAGCCCAAGAAACTCCGAATCTCTGTAGCTGAGGTGGGTCTAGGTCAATCTCTGACTGCTGAAATCTTCTTGGGATCCACCTGAATATCCTCGGCCGACACAACATGGCCCAGAAATGCAACCGAACTCAACCAGAACTTACACTTTGAAATTTTGGCATACAACTGACTGTCCTTCAGAGTCTGGAGGACGACTCAAATGTGCTGCTCGTGCTCCTCCCGACTGCGAGAGTAAACCAAAATATCGTCAATGAAGACAATCACGAACAAATCCAAATAAGGCTTGAACACTCGGTTCATCAACTCCCTAAAGGCAGCTGGGGAATTTGTCAACCCAAAGGACATCACCAAGAACTCACAATGACCATACCTAATGCGAAAGGTTGTCTTAGGGACATCGGATGCCCTAATCCTCAACTGATGGTAACCAGATCTCAAATCAATCTTTGAAAACACTGTGGCACCCTGAAGCTGGTCAAACAAATCATCAATCCTCAGCAAAGGATACTTATTCTTAATAGTAACCTTGTTTAATTGCTGGTAATCAATGCACATTCTCATTGTGCCATCTTTCTTCTTAACAAACAACACTGGCGCACCCCACGGTGAAACACTAGGCCTAATAAAAACTTTGGCTAGCAAATCCTGTAACTGATCCTTCAACTCCTTTAACTCTAGCGGGGCCATACGATATGGCAGGGTAGAAATGGGTTGGGTGCCCGGATCCAAATCAATGCAAAAGTCAATATCCCTGTCGGGTGGCATACCTGGCAGGTCAGTAGAGAATACCTATGGAAACTCACGAGCAATGGGCACAGACTCCATAAGAGGAACCTCGGCACTAGAATCACGAACACAAGCTAAATAGGCCAAACAACCCTTCTCGACCATGCGTCGAGCCTTCATATATGAGATAACTCTGCCGGAATAATGACCAGGAGTGCCCCTCCACTCCAATCGGGGTACTCCCGGTAAGGCCAAGGTCACAGTCTTGGCATGACAGTCCAGAATAGCATGATAGGGGGACAACCAATCCATCCCTAATATGACATCGAAATCAACCATATCAAGGAGTAACATGTCTACACGAGTCTCAAGACCACCAATAACCACTATGCATGAACGGTAGACTCGATCTACCATAATAGAATCACCCATCGGTGTAGATACATATACAGGGGTACTCAGGGAATCACGGGGCATAATCAGATAAGGAGCAAAATATGAGGACATGTAGGAAAATGTAAACCCCAGATCAAACAAAACCGAAGGATTTCTGTTGCAAAATGAAACCATGCCTGTAATGACTGCATCAGAGGCCTCAACCTCAGGTATGGCGGGAATAACATAGCATCGGGGCTAAGCCCCACCAATATGAACATCCCTGGGTCGACCTACTGCGGGCTGACCTTTACCCCTCACAGCCTTTCCTCCACTGTCGCGCCCCCTTTTTCCTCCTTAAAGCAGAGAGGTCGGGTTTATGACATTTTGGACAACTCCTTTTGAAGGTTAAAAGGGTTAAAAGGAAGAGTCGCCACCTAACGATTTTTATGGAGCGTTAGGGCACCTAGATTAGTTAACTAATAAGACTAGTTTGCATTACCAGAGATTGGGTAAGGGCTTGAAGTTATCCCAAGGGGAAAGTATTAGGCACCCCTCAGGATCCACAAATGTGGCTCCCGACCAAATAGTTTTTGTGAATTCGGACAATAAGCAAATAACAAGTACGACTCATATAAGAGGGGATTTCAAATAAGTATGGAAGTTAATTAGAAATATGAAATAAATCAAAAGTAAATATTTGAGAAAAGACGTCCTAGGTTTAAAGTAATATGGATCACATCAATGCAATATCCGATAGGTAGAGCTACACGTGGTATTAACGCACCGGTCATCATATCCATATTCTACCCTTACCACCCCGTGAAGGTATTTAGAGCGTGTGTTGGTCACAAAGCTTATTGCGTGCTATTACCCGTCACATCACATCAGTCCTGAAGGAAGTTAGGACTACTATTCCTACAGGGTAGGTACTAGGCTGAACCCCTAGGTTTAAAGGGAAAAATTCTAAGCGACAAATAAAACAGTTAGGACTGCAAAATATAGGGCACACACAGAAGCAGATACGAGGCTCATATATCCCTCCACAAGTCAATACACATGATTAGCACGACTCAAACACAAAGAGGTCTTAAATTTCAGAACCTAAGACAGGATGGCTACAAGTGAATACAATAGCGGGACAGATTAATTACTGAGTTTTAGAAGAAGTAACCTGGTCAGTTTTAAACTATGAATTCTTATCTGCAATTAGCCAAGTTATGCACAGAGAAAACAGTGTCCAGTTTCACAAATGTTTATACCTAAGGCTTGCCTAAGTGTGTAGAAATACTTCAGTCGTCCTGTTTTAGCCTCATGAAATAGTGAATAGTCAGGATGAACCTATTTAGACTTAGTCGTGGTAGAGAAGTGAGTATTTAAACAAGTATGGATGCAAGTCCTACGAAGCATGATATCTAAATGCAGGCAGGATGTTGAGTATGCAAACCTATGCATGCTGTTTTTTTAAATGCACAAACGTTTTCAGTAATCGAAACTTATTTTAGCGAGATTTGCCTATCACACATCCTTTTGACTCGAAATAGTACATAAAAAAGCGTAATTTGTTAAGTACTGAACCTAGCACATGATTTCTAAGTGTCCAATACAGTATGTTTTAACACATGAATTTGGCATAGATAACATGTACATGCTGATAATTAAAGCCCTAAAGTAGCATGGTCTCTAATGCAAATATTGATATTTAATGCTATTGCTTAACCTAAACAGGATGTCTAGAGATAGTTATTGTGAACATGCAGAGGCAGTAACCTTATAGCAGCTGTTTTTGTAGTTATTTAATTACGAACATGATTTCCAAGTGAGGCATTTGCAAAGATGATGCAACAATTATAACAGCCTCTTACTACGAACGTGATGAGTAAGATGAGATGCTGAAATAAATATACCTAAAGCATGGTATCTAATGCATGTATGGCAAGTATTCCTAAACATGTGACTATTGCACACATAGGTAAAATAAACCCTATAAGCATGTTCTCTACCCGTAATTATACTAAGCATGCATAACCCCTCCCATTTCACTATCCAACCCCTAGAGTTGTTTGTACAATTAATTATTACATACCATCATTGCATAAATTACACAAATGAATAAGAAAATTAAGAAGTTACACTATAGGGAGCCTAGCAGTAGGCCCAAGTATCCAGATCCAAACATGTCATATGCCATGACCCTTTGTAACCCAGGTGTGTCAGAGTTCCTAAGGACCTCAGAGGATCCCAGGCAGTGCTCACACCCAAGTTCCCTAGCCAGGAATGAGTAAGTGCAGTGTGGAATGCCAACCTTGTGTGTCAGAGTTCAATGGGTACTCAAATGGTCCCCAAGGCAGTGCTTACGCGAAGAGGGCTGAACTTAGAGACTAAGAGTAGTGAGATGTGCTTATAGTTTTAAGAGAATTGAGTTGAAAAGGTTTTTCTGAAATTGTTTTGAAAGACAGCTTTAGAGAACAACACAAGAGCTTGTAAAAACCAGTTTGAGGAGGAAAAGCAACAACTCAGAAAAGCGTACCTGATTGATGAAGCAAACACAAGCAGGGAAAGGGGTTGGGGGACAAGTAGTGAGAATATAGTGGCATCCAAGTTAACATCAGAAAAGTCTCACGAGACTCAAATAGTTATAGCCATAACAAATGTATTCATGCTAAGAGTTTGAGAGTATTAGATTGGGGGGAATCACATAGAGTCACACATCAGGTTCAGGATCATATAGCAACTAAGTATTATGAATACATGCTTGTAGTGTTAGGAGTCAGGCAGATTCATGATGAAAACATATAAGAAAACACTAGACATGCTGAAATAAGAGGAAGAGCAGTAACATAGATAAAACAAGTAGGCTAGTTTCATAGGAATCATGCAGAATCATAGTGAATCCTACAAGTAAAGCAATAGACATGTTGGACTAAAGGGAAGTCACATGGACAAAGTAAACATGCCAATTGTATTAGGAATCAGGAGGGGGTAAGGCAGATTCATAATGAAACATATAGTGAAAGTACTAGACATGCTGAACTAAAGGAGGAGGGAGATCACATAGACAAGTAGACATGCTAAACATAGAAAGACAAAGTAAACATGCTAATTGCAAGGCAAGCAGTAGAACCACAAGTAGAAGCATGAGAGAAATAAAAGGAATCTAAATACGAATAGGAACATGTTGTTTTGGGTACTATAAACTTAACTAGAAACATACCAGTTCGAATGCAAGATTGAATGCAAAGTGAAGAGCAGTAAAGTGAAGAACAGTAGAGCAGTAGAATGTAAAGCAACAGAATAATGGAATCACTCAGTCTTGACTTTTAGCCGACTGAGTTGCAGGTAAACAACAAGAGAAGGCAGTAGAGCAAGTGTGTGTGTGTGTAAAAGAGAACTCAGAACAATGTATATTGTTCGTATATGTTTATGAAAGAGTAATGTGTATATATAGTTTGAAAGATAGGTGTCAAATAAGGTAACAAATAACAGTTTAGAAAATTATGGAAGTGCACATCAATTATAATCACATTAATATCAGTACTCCCTTTAATTAAGGAGTCAAAATCAAATGGTAATAGACATGTAGAAAAATAAGGCAAGATACCATAAGACTAGAATGTAATATATAAGGAAATATTTCAACATAGTATGGGTAAAAGCAGGCAATTAAGCTAGGTTAAGAAAAATCTTAATTAAGGAAAGGTTTGTAAGAATCGATTAACAGTAAGATCATTCATATGATAAGGCAATATAATAACTCATATGTCAAAAATAAGTAAAGAGTATTACCTTAGGAGATCAGTAAAGGATACCAATCCTAGGGAATCAGGGATTCGAATAAGAATAACATTAGCTAAAGGAAATTAACACAAATTATATGGAATAAATTGATAATAGGCAAGGACAGGTTAAAATTGAAACCCTAATAAGCACAGTAGAGTAAAATTTCATACAATCAGTCACCGATTCTTAGGTTTGTAAGAATCGATTAACAGTAAGATCAGTCACATGATAAGGCAATAGAATAACTCATATGTCAAAAATCAGTAAGGAGTATTACCATAGGAGATAAGTAAAGGATACCAATCCTAGGGAATCAGGGATTCGAATAAGAATAACATTAGCTAAAGGAAATTAACACGGATTATATGGAATAAACAGATAATAGGCAAGGACAGGTTAAAATTGAAACCCTAAAAAGCACAGTAGAGTAAAATTTCATACAATCAGGGGTCGAACATAGTATTGACTTAGGGAAATTACCACAATTTTCTATCAATAATGGAGTAAACATAATATAGGCATGAGAAACAAACTCAGAAAGCATAACGGGGTAACAATCACAAAAACCTAGAACATACTCATGAATAACAAACATGCGAACAAACTAGATAAAACAAGTAAGCAAGGACAGTTCTCAGAATCCAGTCAAGACCAAAATTGGGGTTTTCAACATAATGAATCAGATAAAGGGGGAAACTTGAAGAAATCGTTAAAACATAGTAAGAATCATAGAATGACACTAAAATAGAAGTAAAAAATAGTTTTGAAAAGGGTTTATGAAACCCTAGTTTTTAAAATTGAAAGATCGTTTAAAGATGGAAGTTTTTCAGAAAAAACATAGAAAGAAGCTTTGTAATACTGTAGATCTAAAGTAGATCTAGAATAAATCGAAAGACATATGGTTAGGGTTTCGTGGAACCCAGAGAAGTATGAAGAACCTCAAAGACGCCGCTGGCTTAAGCCGGAGAAGGTTGTAGTTTCTTACTCAAGCGGCCGGGGAGGCCGGAAAGTGGCATGGAACCATGGGAGGCAATATAACCGCTCCACGTTCGCCTGAGGACCCCAGGACATCACTGGACCGGTGAGAGGTGGGTAGACAACCAGGAGATAATGAAGAACCAAGGCTTCTGGTGAGAACCGACCGGAGAAGATGGACAGACCCCATCAGAGGGGAGAAGCCAAGGAAGCTTCTAGAGAGAGCTAAAGAGTAACACAGAGATATAGAAAGAGAACGAGTCTAGGAAAAATGAGGGGTAGTGGTAGGGGTTAATTATGGTAACCAGTAATCTGGGCCATTGATTCAAATTGATCAACGACTCAGATTGATCACAGGGTTGGGTCAGGTAGGAATTAGATTTTGGGTTGGGTTAATTGGGTTAATTAAATCAGGTCGGTTGGATCTTATTTGGGCTATGTTTTAAATAAAAATGGCTAATTGTTAAATACCCATTAAAATCAAATAAATAATTAATAAAAATAGATAATAATTATACAAAATAAAATTAATGCTACAAAGATGAAAATTAAGGTAATTAGCTAATATAAAAAATATAAAATGACTAATTATCGAATTAAAATAGCATAAATGTATAATTAGTTTAAATTGCAAAATTTGCGTAATTATAGCAAATTGGTTAATTTGTGAAATAATTAAATCCTAATAGGATAAAAAAATGAAACATTGAGCCAGGAAACACTTTGAAATTATTTATAATACAATTTATGAATAATTGTTGAATATAAAATACTAAATAAATAGGAAAATAAATTGATAAAAAATATAGAAAATTATGGAAAATACCAATTATTATAAAAAATAATTTTGAAGGTATATGTGCAAGTTTGAAAATAATTTAAGGGAAATTGGGTATCAACAGCTGCCCCTCTCTACCCGGAAAGGATGAAAAAGTTGTCGGGTAAAGATATGATGGCCAATTTTGACCGAGCAGAAATTGTATGAAAGATTCAGGCTGCACCCTGGCTTCTGAGTTGCCTACATATCCCTGGTTTTACATGAATCAGGTTGTATGTAGTTCAGGAGTCACTGGCGAAGTATACCCATGACGTTTTATAATGACGGACACAAGGTGCAAACCAAGGTGAGCAAAAATGGTTTATGGGGTAGTTAGGAGAACTGGAGCGGTCCGCTCCTGCCTGGCTGGTTGTTCCTAGCCGGATTTCTTGCAAACGAATAACAAGCATAGATTGTGTGTAATTTAAACATGATGCAGATTCCCATTGGAATATGAATGTTGTCCTTGGACGGTTGAGGATGACGTCCTTAGACCATGATGTCCTGGGTCATGAGTCGCTTGCTGCGACATCACTGGCTATGAAATGATGTTCTCGGGCCATGAGGATGGTGCCACCGAACCATGATGCCTTTGAATAATGATATGCAAACTGATAAAATGAGATCCTCAGGCCATGACATGATGTTCTCGGGCCATGAGGATGGTGCCACCGAACCATGATGCCTTTGAATAATGATATGCAAACTGATAAAATGAGATCCTCAGGCCATGACATGATGTTCTCGGGCCATAAAGATGGTGCCTCTAAACGATGACGCCTTCGAATAGGTTGACGATATTTCAGCCCATGAAAATGCAATAGTATGATGCTAACAAGACAGAGCTTAGTCTTGCGAATTAAAGGGGAAGAGCTTAGCCGAAAAGAAACGAAGTAGATAAGGGTAGAGACAGTAGTTGCTTTGAAAAGTAAAGGGGAGGCAGTGTTTAGCCTCGTAAGGAAGAATGGTAGCCTTATGCAAGAAATGAAGTATAGACGGAGACATAGCTTAGACTTGGAAGGCAGAAAGGCAGCCTTATGCAAGATGTAAATGCAGATAGAGGTAGCGTTTAACCTCGGAAGGCAGAAAGGTAGCCTCATGCAATGCAGATGAAGATGGAGGGAGCGTTTAACCTCGGAAGGCAGAAAGGTAGCCTCATGCAATGCAGATGAAGATGGAGGGAGCGTTTAACCTCGGAAGGCAGAATGGTAGCCTTATGCAATGCAGATGCAGATGGAGGTAGAGTTTAACCTCGGAAGGCAGAATGGTAGCCTTATGCAAGGAATAAAATGCAGGTGGAGACAGCGTCTAGTCTCGAAAGTTAGAATGGTAGCCTTATGCAATGCAGATGCAGGTGGAGGTAGCGTTTAACCTCGGAAGGCAGAAAGGTAGCCTTATGCAATGCAGATGAAGATGGAGGGAGCGTTTAACCTCGGAAGGCAGAAAGTTAGACTTATGCAATATTAAAAGACTAACAACAGAAATTCTTAGCTGGTAATAAATTGCGGTAGAGTATTGTGGTAATGAAACATCGTTTGTGCTGATAACAAATGTTTGGCATGTGTGACAAGTTTGAGGAGCATGTCTTTGAACACTGTATGTCTTTTGGGTGGATGATATGTCTTTGAGATCTTTCTGCCTCCATCCAAAGAAAAATTGTAAGTTCTGTAAAAGGGGGAAGGTTAGTTCATATCCCTGCCGGCTTTGCTTGACTTGTCTGCTCGCAGATGATACTGTCTGTACTGTTGGGGGTAGCATTTGCTAGACAAGCTGTTTCAAAAATAGATATGCATGATTTGTAAATATATAATATAAGTATATAATCTAAAATATATTTTAGATGAACCGGCGACCGTGACGCGGTTCGAGGCATTGCCTCCTCAAAATTCTGCCCCAGTTTGATAGGTGACTACTCCTAAATGCT
The DNA here is from genome assembly GCA_005239495.1 of Nicotiana undulata. Lineage (NCBI taxonomy): Eukaryota > Viridiplantae > Streptophyta > Magnoliopsida > Solanales > Solanaceae > Nicotiana > Nicotiana undulata. Next base: position 110,999 of record ML266485.1, read on the forward strand.
GCTTGCTCGGCGATCGACTGAACTTGCTTCATAATTTTGAGGGTCCTCCTCAAAAATCTGCCCCAGTTGCTGGGTGGATGCTTCCGGACTGCTTCTTGCTTCAGAATTTTGAGGGTCCTCCTCAAAATTCTGCCCCAGTTTCTAATTATGGGGGAAAATGAAATTTTTATTGAATTGTGACCGAACCCATAGGGCTGCCTACGTATCCCCTCTTAAACGGGAATCAGGTCAGGCGTAGTTCAATTTACATTATTGACAAAAGCATAAGGAATTACACATAGTAGCGCTTGATTGCATCTGAATTGATTAGTTTTGGCCAAACTTCTCCGTCCATTTCTCCAAGTATAAGTGTTCCTCCTATCAGTACTCTGTGAACCATGTACGGACCCTTCCAGTTGGGAGAAAATTTCCCTTTTGGCTTCGTCTTGGTGAGGAAAGATTTTCTTTAGCACCAGCTGCCCTGGTGTGAATCGTCTTGGCTTGACTTTCTTGTTGAAGGCTCTGGACATTCTGTTCTGATAGAGTTGACCATGATAAACTGAGTTCATCCTCGTTCTGTCTATGAGGGCTAGTTGCTCATAATGGTTTCTTACCCATTCTGCGTCATTGAGCTCAGCTTCTTGTATAATTCTCAGAGATGGAATCTCAACCTCGACAGGGATCACGGCCTCTGTACCATAAACCAGCATATAGGGGGTTGCCCCAGTTGATGTGCGGACTATGGTGCGATTCCCTAGTAGGGCGAATGATAACTTCTCATGCCATTGCTTGTGCCTTTCTATCATCTTCCTTAATATCCTCTTGATGTTTTTTTAGCGGCTTCTACAGCTCCATTCATTTGAGGTCTGTAAGTTGTGGAGTTCTTGTGTTTGATCTTGAATGTTTCACACATGGCTTTCATCACGTCACTGTTGAGATTAGAAATATTGTCGGTGATGATTGACTCTGGAACTCCGAACCGACAAATAATGCGGTCGCGGACAAAGACGGCCACGACTTTCTTTGTGACTGCCTTGTATGAGGATTCTTTGACCCATTTAATAAATTAATCAATGGCAACCAGGATAAACCTGTGTTCGTTAGAGGCGGCAGGTTCGATAGGTCCAATGACGTCCATGTCCCAGGCGGCGAACGACCATGGTGAACTAGTTACATTAAGCTCACTCGGAGGTACTTTTATCATATCTCCATGTATCTGACAGCGGTGGCATTTCTGGACGTACTGGATGCAGTCTGTTTCCATGGTCATCCAGAAGTAACCCGCTCAGAGTATCTTTTTTTCTAGAACGAAACCGTTCATATGTGGGCCGCAGTTCCCAGCATGAATTTCCTCCAGTAGTTTTGATGCTTCTTTTGTGTCGATGCACCTTAATAACCCCAAATAAGGAGTCCTCCTATACAAGATTCCTCCACTTTGAAAGAAATTATTAGACAATCTCCGAAGTGTGCGTTTCTGAGTGGCGTTTGCAAGCACTAGGTATTCTTCTTTTTCCAAATATCCCTTGATGTCATGAAACCAAGAATTTCCGTCTGCTTCTTTTTCAACATGGGCACAGTAGGCCGGCTGACTGTGAATTTTCACTGGAATGGGGTCAATGAAAGTTTTGTCTGGATACTTAATCATAGATGACAAGGTAGCCAGAGCATCGGCAAACTCATTCTAGGTTCTGGGGACATGCCGGAACTCTATCTTTGTGAACCTCTTTCTCAACTCCCGAACGTGATGTAGATAGGGTAGTATCTTGGAATTTTTGGTTGCCCATTCTCCTTGTACTTGATGTACCAATAAGTCTGAGTCACCAATCACTAAAAGCTCTTGGACGTTCATGTCAATAGCCATGTTGAGCCCCAAGATGCAGGCCTCATATTCAGCCATGTTGTTGGTGCAAGGAAACCTGAGTTTGGCGGATGCTGGGTGATGCTCACCCGTTTCTGATATTAAGACTGCTCCGATACCAACTCCTTTGAAGTTTGATGCGCCATCAAAGAACATCCCCCAACCGTCGTAGGATTCTGCAATGTCTTCTCCTACGAAGGATACCTCCTCATCAGGAAAATACATTTTCAGGGGTTCATATTATCCGTCCATAGGATTCTCAGCAAGATGGTCTGCTAATGCTTGTCCCTTGACCTCTTTTTGACTCGCATAAATAATATCGAACTCACTCAACGGGATTTTCCACTTGGCTAGCTTGCCAGTGGGCATGGGTTTCTTAAAGATGTATTTTAATGGATTCATCCTTGATATGAGATATGTTGTATAGGCACAAAAGTAGTGCCTCAGCTTCTGAGCGACCCAAGTCAAAGCGCAGCAAGTGCGTTCCAGCAAAGAATACCGGGCTTCATACGGAGTGAACTTCTTGCTGAGATAATAAATAGCATGTTCCTTCCTTCCTGTTTTGTCATGTTTCCCCATAACGCAACTGAAAGCTCCATCTAGTACGGCAAGGTAGAGTAGCAGGGGTCGGCCTGGCTCAGGTGGTATCAAGACCGACAGTGTGGATAGATACTCCTTGATTCTATCGAAACCCTTTTGACAATCCTCGGTCCACTTAGTTGCAGCGTCCTTCGTTAACATTTTGAAGATCGGTTCATAGATGACTGTCGACTGTGCTATGAATTGGCTAATGTAATTGAGTCTTCCCAAGAAGCTCATAACATCTTTCTTGTTCTTTGGCGGTGGTAGCTCTTGAATGTCCTTGACTTTTGACGGGTCTAATTCTATTCCCCGGCGGCTCACAATAAATCCCAGCAACTTCCCAGCAGGAACCCCGAATGCACACTTTGCAGGGTTCAACTTCAGATTATATTTTCTCAACCTGTTGAAGAACTTCCTTAAATCTTCCATATGATCAACAACTTTCCTTGATTTGATAATGACGTTGTCCACATACACCTCGATCTCTTTGTGAATCATGTCGTGGAATATGGAAGTCATGGACCTCATGTAGGTGGCCCCTGCATTCTTTAAACCGAACGACATCATCTTGTATCAGTACACTCCCCAGGGCATGATGAACGCCGTTTTCTCTGCATCTTCCTCATCCGTCCAAATTTGATGATATCCAGCAAATCAATCCACGAAGGATTGTAGCTCATGGTTGGCGCAATTGTCAATTAGAATGTGTATGTTTAGCAAGGGGAAGTCATCTTTAGGACTGGCTCGGTTGAGATCCCGGTAGTCGAAACAGACTCTGACCTTCCCATCTTTCTTTGGCACAGGAATGATGTTGGCTAACCATGTCGGGTATTCAACCACCTGTAGAACTCTGGCGTTGATCTGCTTGATAACTTCTTCTTTGATTTTCAAACTCATGTCAGGTTTGAATTTTCTGAGCTTCTGCTTTAGTTGTGGACATGTCGGATTGGTCGGCAGTTTGGGAGCCACAATGGATGTACTTAAACCAGTCATGTCATTGTATGACCAGGCGAATATGTCCTCATACTCCCTTAGGAACTCTGTATACTCTTTCTTTTCTGACGGTGACAGATGGATACTGATGTGTGTTTCCTTGACATTTTTTGAATCTCCCAGGTTGACAACCTCAGTCTCATTTAAGTTGGACTTAGGTCTATTTTTAAAGTTTTCGACCTCTTTAACAATTTCGTCGGGTATATCGTCTTCGTCTGAATCAATGTCCGTTTGTTGCATCGCCTCATTGCACGTCACAGTCATGGGTTCATCAAGTAAAGTAATAGTAATGATGTATAGATAAAGTAATGAGAGAAAACGGTAACAATAAATATCGGATTCCTAAAGAAAAATTGAAAATGCTTTGATAAATTGAATAACTTGTTTTGAACATTGAAGATCTTATTGTGGGAATTGAAAAATGCAGAAAAGGGAAAATTGTTTAGTAAATAAAACAGTAAATAATGCTTGTTTTTTATCCTTGCTACCCCGAGGCTCGGCGGGCTCGGGTGGTCCTGATAGACCAGTTATTGAGATATGCTCCCTCACTTACTTCCTGTACGGAAGGGCCTTCCTCCCCCTCCTCCTCGAGAATAACGCAGCAATCCATATCATCATCCTTTAGGAACAAATTCCTCAGTGCAGTAAGTGCTTCTTCTTCGTCTGACCCATAAATAACGTCGGCTTGCTGGAAGGTCTGCTCCAGATGCGGTATCGGCTGCTCCAATGGGTAATAAGGATCGCGCCAAGGTGGCGACCAGCTATTGAATTCTTCCCAACTGTACTTATATCCCAGACCGAAAGTGGTACCATGTTTCTTGATCTTGATGGGTTTGGAGATTCCTTGAAGGTTCTTGCCGAGCCCTTTGCCAGGCTCGTATCCATTCCAGTTTAGTATGCTCTCGATTTTACTATCCCACCATTTTTCCTTGTCAATGGCGTTGACTCGCTCAATATGGTGATAAGTTCCTCCACCCAGTTTTCTCTTTCCATCAATCACAGGGAAAGTCTAGCGACTGTAGATAGGGTTGCTACCGTCGCTGTGGATGATTACCTCTAGGTGGTTCCACTCGAATTTCACCGTCTGATGTAGTGTCGATGCGACGACCCCAGCAACATGGATCCAGGGTCGCCCTAACATCAAGTTGTATGATGCCGGCACGTCTATTACTTGGAAGTCCACTTCGAACCGGGTTGGTCCCATCTATAGGCATAGATTGATTTCCCCCATGGTAACTCTTTGAGACCCGTCGAAGGCTTTAACGTTGATTTCTCCCTCTCTTATCTCGTGTAGCCCTTTACCCAATTTCTTGAGTGTTATCGACGAACAAATTTTAAGACTGGAACCTCCATCGATCAAGATCCTCGTGATGAAATGATCTTCGCATTGCACGGTGATGTGCAATGCTTTGTTATGTCCCAATCCCTCAGGTGGTAAATCGTCTTTATTAAAAGTAATTTTGTGACTTTCCAGTACCTGGCCCACCATGTTGGCCATTTCTACACTGGCGATGTTGTTCGGCACGTATGATTCGCTCAACATTTTTAGTAAAGCATTTTTGTGTGTCACAGAATTCTGCAGTAAAGAGAGAATAGATATCTGCGCTAGTGTAACGTAACCAGCAACTTTGAGTTTTTCATACAACTGGTCGATGGGCTCGCCTATGGCGGTATATTGCTTTGGAGGGCGGCGATCAAAGTTAGGAAAAAGCCTAGGGAAGTTTTGACGGGTGGGGGGTGATTGATAGTGAGGTGGCTGAGAATTATAGGTGTTGTAGACGGGAGCGGGTTGTGAATACCCAGGTGAGGTAGGTTGATATGTGGGTGGTGGATCTTGGTATTAAGGTGAGGGTGCTTGGAAGTTCGGGGTTGGCTGATACGTGAAGGGAGGTGTTGGGTAGACTTGGTATTTGGGCGGGGATTTGGCTTGTTGTGCAACCATTACGGCTCCCATGTCTCTCTTCTTAGACATACCACCGGACTATAAAGCCTTGTTAGTGGCTTGCAAAGCTTCAAAATTTTTAACCATACATGTCTTGATACCTTCTTCAATTCGCTCTCCTAATTTGATTATGTCAGAAAACTTGTGGCCTTCAACCATCATTAGCCGTTCATAATACTGTGGGTCCTGAGCTAGGACTGACTTTAGTAGCTTCCGACCTCCAACGAGTAGCATACTCGCGAAAGGTTTCAGTGGGTTTCTTCTTCAAGTTTTGGATGTAGAACACATCTAGTGCGTTCTCCGTATTGAATCTAAACCTGTCCATGAAGTCTGTTGACATACCTACCCAGTTGGACCATTTCTTAGGGTCTTGGCTGATGTACCAAGACAGTGTGTCTCCCTTCAGACTCTGCATGAACAGCTTCATGCGGATCCTTTCATCTTTTCCTATGCCAACCAACTTATCACAGTAGGTCCTCAGAAGGACCCTCAGATCACTAGTGCCATCAAACATCACGAACTTTGGAGGTTTGTACCCCTCGGGTAGTTCGACATCAGGTTGTATACATAGATCTTCATAGTTCAAACCTTCAATTCCCTTTACTCCCTTGACACCCTGAACTCGGCTAGTCAGCTTTCTAAGTTCCTTAGCCAGATTCTTGATAAGCAAGTCCTTCCCATCAGACTCGGATGTATGTGATATAGGCGGAATGGAGTGGGTCACAGTTTCCACGTAGATGGGATTGTTGTAAGCATGTAAATGGTCTTTCGTGGGGTTTTGAGGTTCGTGGGTGGATGGTGGAGTGTGGTTGTGGCAAGTGTTGCATGGTGCAGGGAGAGTTTGATTCTTTGGGGAAGTGGCGTTATGATGAGGTGCATGGTGATTTGGTGGTTTTGGGATATTCTGTGGTGGTGTAGGGTTGACGTTAGGGATGTTGAGGGAAAATGACAGATTGGCCAGATTCCGAACCTGGTCGAGCTCCTCTTGAAACTTCAACAATTTCTGTTCTAATGGTGACATGTTCTCATGCAAAACCTGAATACCCCGGCCTTCAGTAGTCTCAACCTGTTCAACCGTATTGTCTTTCCTGATACCGCTGGATTCTGCCATCTTGCTTTTACCCTTGTTTCTTCCTTTGGGAGGACTGAGAGGAGGAGTAGGTGGAGGCCCTTTGGATCTTGTGCGGTAAGCGGATGATTCCAGAATGTGCGAACTAACCCTTGGGGAAGGGGGTAATAACTAAAAAGAAACAAAATAAAAGGTAACCGAGTCAGTGAGGATTATGAAAAATATTGCAGAAATTAAGCACGTAATGCGGAAATGTAAAGCGTATCCTAAGTTGGGACCTATTTGTACCGGAGGTAGGCCTAGCGATAAATTAATTTGGAGAACTTAAAATTCTAAATGCCTCATTTTATTGATAGAAAATAGACAAATCTTAAGATGACTCTAAATATGCGAAAATAAAAGGCACTAATGGCCATATGCCTTATTACATTAATGAAGAAAATAAGACACCCCTATCTATTTGGTCCCAGAAGGACCTTCCCCAGATTCGGCATTCTTGCTTCCCTCGATCAGCTTTCCCAACTCGCGAAGTCCCAGCAGTAGGTAGGTTCGGGCTAAGTATCCCCCTTCAGCTCCCTCAGCCTTTTGGCAATTCCCGATCCTTTTGATGAATTTCTCCTACAGTTCAACTATGCCTTGCTCCAAGTAACTCAACCTTTGGTTGGCGCTGAAAGACATGCCCTTCCATTCCTCGATCAACCTTTTGTTAGACTCGTGTATCTTGTGATGATCATCCTCACATTCATGGATCCTTTTGCGTAGTTGGTTGTACTTGACTTGTGCTTCAGCCTTTTCGTCTATAACCCGGTGACCTCGAACGAACCCCGGCTCGATCACCCAGATCTTCTTCTAACCAACCAAGATAGAAAGGAGTGCAACCGGCATGATACGTGTCGGGCTCGATGGTGTCTTTTTCGAGCCTAATCCTGCAGTGCCATAGGTGCTGAGCTTGGCACTTGTGAGGGCTATCATCATTCTGAAAGTCTGCTCGAAGATGGCCAAAATAAAGCATACGTACAGATATACAGCCCAAAACCCAAAATATTCACTACGTGTGTGCCAGGAACTAGTGTCACGAGTGTCACGGGAAACTAGCGGAATATACAAGCTACATATATATATACAAATCCACAGTCTGGATGAAATAGACGGGGAAAATAAAAAAGGAACTTCAGGGTGCTGCTAGGAGGTCGCCAGGAAGAGAAGCTCACCGTGAAGTCTAATCACACAAATCAGTATCTATCACCGGCCTCATAATCAGATGTACCAGCCTCCGGACCTGTACAATCAAGTACAGAAGAAGAAGTCCAGCATGAGTACATAAATATGTACCCAGTGAGAATCCCGTCTAAACTCGAAGGAGTAGTGACGAGAGGTCGACTAGATACTAACTAAGGTCCTGCAATATAATATAAAAAGAGATATGGCTAAAGCAGTAGGCATGTGAAGCAGAAATCAACAAGTACATAGGCAAATAATGTAATCCAAGTAACAACTGAAAATGAACTACAAGTGCCAAACCTCCATATGCACAATACCTGTCAATCCCACTATGTGCGACTCAGACTCAAGTAATAATACCATACAAGAACAAGACAATCGGCCGGAGTCATAAGGGTGGTCATGAAGACTGAGGTCATAAGCTACCCACGATCGCGAATCATACATGAGACTCGTGTGCTGACTCGATAATGATAAGCTCCCCACGATCGCAAATATTACCTGCGACTCGTGTGCTGACTCGATAATGATAAGCTCCCCACGATCGCGAATCTTACATGCGACTCGTGTGCTGACTCGATAATGATAAGCTACCCACGATCGCAAATCTTACGTGCGACTCGTGTGCTGACTCGATAATGATAAGCTCCCCACGTTCGCGAATCTTACCTGCAGCTCATGTGCTGACTCGATAATGATAAATGCATATTCTATATATATATATATATATATATATGTTTATATGTGTACCGACTCAACAGTGAACCCAACAGGACCGTGCCAATACCACTATAGCCAACTGGGATAGAAATCATAATATTTCACCTTTCCATGTCATCTCAATAACAATCACAACTTGCAATACATACAAGGTACAAATAAGGCAAATAGAGGCATGCTCGTGAATCCTAAAGCTACCCGACATAGCAATATAGTCTCCACGTACGGACTCTCGTCACTTGGTACGTACGCGGCCCCCACAACATGTACACATAACAAATAAGGAACCTATGGGGACGTTTCCTCCTTACGAGGCTGGAAAGAAGACTCACCTCGTGACAAAATCACCCCTCAGATCAAGGATACTCCCGAATCTCCAAAATCTACCCTTGACGGCTCGCAACTAGCCAAATATAGCGTAATTGAATCAATTTATGTTCAAAGAAGAAGAATCAACCAATAAACCCAAAATTAGGCATTCTTGAAGGATTTTGGAATTTAAACACTGGGCCCATGCGCCCGGATTTCGAAAATTTTCGAAGGAATCACTTACCCGAAGCCTAAAGATCATAATTACGTGATTTATACATGAATTCATGGCTTAGAACGGATATTCACTAATTCTCCCATAAGCCCTAATTTACTACTAAATTTTAAGAATTGATGATTAAAAGAGAGAATTAGCTAGGAAATGATGTTGAAACTTAGTAAAACCATGGAATTTACTTACCTCAATAACAATGGTGGAAAGTTCCTTGAAAAGCTCTCTAAAGACTTGAGGAGGAAGATGAAAATGGAGAAAATAGGCTAAATCCCGTATTTAAAAAAACTGCCCAGTTATTCCTTCACTCCGATCGCGACAAGGGGCCTGCGATCGCAAAGGTCAACTAGCCAAACCTCTGCGATCGCGGCAGAGGTCCTGCAATCACGAAGAGCAACTGTGCCCAGCCCTGACTTGACACTATGCGATCGCGAAGATGGGGCTGCGATCGCGAAGGCATGGAACCCAGCCTTCCGTGATCGCGAAGACTGGGATGCGACCGCGAAGACCAAGGACCCAACCTTCCGAGATCGCAAAGAGGAAGCTGCGATCGTGAAGAACAATCAATATCTAAGCTAAGTTCCTTCTCCGCGATCACGACCCACCTTCTGCGATCGCGAAGATGGAAACTAGACAGCAAAAATATAGTTTTTCCAACTTAGCTCTCGGGGGTCTAAAACTCACTCGAGCCCCTCGGGACCCTGTCCAAAGGCACCGACAAGTCTGTATTCATGATACGGACTCGCTCGAACTTCCGGAACGTGAAAAACAACAACAAAACTCAGAATTCAACCCCAAAACCAAATTGAATCAAGCTTAAGAACTTAAGATTCTAGAATTCACTTCAATGCACCGAACATGCCTATACTACTCGGAATGACTTCACATTTTGCAGACAAGTCATAATGACATAACGGAACTATTCCCGATCTCGAAATTCCGTTGGGACCTCGATACCATAAAATCACGTCCCAGACCAAATTTCAAACTTAAGCAAATCCTGATTTCCATTTCGGGTGCCGAAATGCTCCCGGGTCATCGAAAACCCGAGCCGAACAAACGCCCAAGTCTGAAATCATCATATGGAGCTACTGGAGCTGTCAGAACTCGATTCCGAGGTCATTTGCTCAAAATGTTGACCGAAGTCAAACTTAACTTGGCCAAATAGGCCAACCTTAAGGAACCAAGTGTTCCCAATTCACTCAAACCATTCCCGAATCCCAAACCACCCGTCCCCGCAAGTCATAAAACACGAATAGCCGCTATGGGAGGTTTCATTTAAGGGAACGGGATCCTACTACACAAAACGACCGGTCTGGTCGTTACACTCTCTATCCCCCTCTTTCTCTCCTCCTCTCTCTAGAACCTTCTGGGTTCTTCTTCTTCTCCGATGGCCTTAACCGTCTCTCCGGCCACCTCCAGTCTCACCCCTTTTGACCACCAGCCGCCTTGAAGCTTATCTCTCTGATCCTCTCTGTCTTTGAGACCTCCATGGGTTTCACTCATGCCGGACCACCACTGGAAGCTCTGCCTGGGGTTGTTTCCGGCCTTTCTCCTATGGGTTTTGACTCGATGGTGCTCTAAACACCATTGTCCTGAGTTTCACAGCCAGGTTCCCTTACTTCTCTATCTGGTTTCTCATGAAACCCTAAACTCGACCTAAACTTCCTAAATCTCTGTATTTTAACAATTTCGACTCACTTCTTATATGTTTTGAACACTACTCTACTGGATCTTTTCGGTTTTTCAAGTTTTAATCATTTTTGTCTCCTTTTGAAACTAGGGTTTCTCGACCCTGTTCTCAAAACTGTTTTCTTATGATTTTTTCAACGCCTCTACTATTTTTTAAGCTATTATCTCCTGATTTTATGTTATTTGAACTATTATTGGTGAAACCCTAAGTATTCTGGGTTGTTCTTTACTACTTGACTATGAATTTATGTGTTCTCTGCAACTCCTGCTTTGATTCATGGTCACGACCTCTAATTCCTGATGTTTTATGAGTATCTCTTCTTGTTAATCATGTGACTGCTATTTAAATGCTTGATAATTCCGACCATTACCCTACTGGATGTTTACTTGTCTTATATTGATCTTTTTTTGTGTGTGTAAAGAATCCCATGCTTATAATGTTTTCCTTAAATACATGGTCTTGTGTATTCTTTCTGTAATTCTGTACCAATTTTTTAATATTTCTATATTCATGTGAGGCTTTCCTTAATTACTCTAGATTCCCTGTGATTACAATAGAATTCGAAATCCTCTTAATTGATTTTTCAACTGATACCCTATTTTATTTTCATAAATGCGATATCATTTCAACTTTCCTTAATTACCCACTATGTATTTGGCTTTGTTTATGCACTATGTGATTTTTCCGCCCTAATCAGCCTTATTAAACTTATTTTCTTTCCTTATTCTGCCTCGACTATACCGTTTGAACTGGACTCCTTAATTAAAGGAGTCCAGTTGGCTTAATTGACACTAATTGATTGTTATTTCCATGTTTGTGCACTCGTTGCCTAAGTACTGCTTGTTTTCAAAACTATATAAGGACTTGTCTTCCCTCTTTACAGATAGAGAATTCACACGACAATACACTAGTACATTGCAATACACTATTCTCTCTTGTGTTCTTGCTCTCTTTCTTTCTCTGCTCTACTGTTGTTCTCTACTCTTGACTGTTATTAGTCGTCTGAAAGCCAAGGCTAATATTGTGCTCATACTTGTCTCTTTCATTCTGCTGTGCTCTCTCTTGTTACTGGTATGTCCTGATTTAGCTTCAAAAGTTTCCAAACCAATGTGGTTATTACTACTTCAGTATGTTATATTCTTAATTGTTTTTCTACCTATACTTCTACTGTTTTACATGCAATTGATGCCCTGTTTTCCTGTTGATACTCGCCATGCTTACTTCTTTACTTGTTTATGATTAAATCAATACTTGTTATGGGCTTTACTTATTCTTGTATGCATCTGTTAGGCCATCTCTATTCTTGTATCATGTATGAAAATTCATGTCCCCTGGTCCCTGAACCTTTATCTGTTACTAGTCATCCTATCTATGACTTACATGCTCCCATGACCGTTACTTGCTTTTAATCCTACATGTTATATATATGTTCTGTTACTGTCTACTATTATGTCTAAAATTGACCATTTCTTGGTCCCCTGAACCTCTGTGATTTCGTGTATTCATGCCTAGTGAGTCTCTGTACCTCCTGGGTATTATGTGATCTATTTGTCCCCTATACCCCATAGTCCTTGTGTGCAACTCTATATTGTTGAACCTTTGATTGGTGTTCCTGATTGTTTCAAGTTAGTGTTTTAAAAACAACTTCCAGTTTTAAAAGAAAACTCCTTAAACTGTGAACTTTCCTCTCTTCCCTGCACTTCACACTACTCTTAGAAATTAGGTCCTACTCCCTTCGTGTGAGCATTGCCTTGAGTACCCCTGAGTACTCATTGAACTTTGACACACAAGGCTGGTAATTCCACACTGCACTTTGTTAAAATCTTGGCTATTTGCTTGGGTGTTGGTATTGGCCAGGGACCCATTTGGGGCCCTAGGGAACTTTTCCGCACCCAGGCCATGTAAGGCTGTGAAACTCGAAAGGAGTGAGGCTGGGAGATTGGGCCTGATTGAAGGCTCCCTATAGAATAACTTCTTATTTTTCTTTTTGCATTATTGTAATTCATTTATTACTAGTTTGTAATAATTTGTAAATGAATAACTGGGGCTGGATAGTGGATACGGGTATTATGTATGCTTAGTGTAATCATGGGTAGACAACATGCTTATAGGCTTCTATTTACTTACTTGTGCAATAGATAATCTGCCTATGACATGCATCTCATTAGAAATCTTGCTTTAGGTTCTTCAATTTTCAGCATATCTATTATGTTCATTTCGTAAACCATGATCACAGTAATAACCAGAACAAGCAAATAAACGGTTGTAAGGCATTATCACTTCATTTTTCATGATCACGGCATTTAGAAACCATGTTTTAGGGTACTCTTGTGTGCATTAGACATCCTGCCTTTAGGACTTCTTATTTGTCGAACTACAGTAGCTGAAAGCCCAATTAGCGTGTTAATCTAATAATCCCATAAAAAATATGATTAGTCTACTTGAAACATTTTCTGCAAATATATATCTTCAAAAATCAAAATCCAAATATGCATGTTCACCCTTTGAGATAGTAAGGCAATGTATACGATGCCTAGGCAAACTTTAGGCCTAATGCGTATTAAAATCAAATCAATTATGTTCTACTAGTGTAATTAGCCTCTTTTAACCTTTTTGAACTCTGCTGCTCCCATTCTTGATTTTTCCTCTCTGAAGTTCACTCTACTTCTTATTAAGACTCCTACTCTATATTTTTGCAAATATTGAAGTCGTGCATTTGCTAACCCTTAGGATTTTCTGGTTCTTGCACTATTATGTTTTCAAACTGCTGGGTTGTAAAGTTACTTCACTCCTCTCTAATCGTGTCATTCTGAATCCTTGCTCTGTAAACCTGCTATTTTTGGTACAATTTTACCACTCTTTTACTACAATTCTCTTTTTAACTACTACTCTCTGTTAAGCTATTGCATTTTAGTCACTTCTATTTTAAATTACTATATCACTACAAACCATGCTTTAATGATTTTCATCTGTATTTTCTGCAAACTTTAAATCCCTGTATATCTTCTAAATCTTATTGTTGTCTATAAAACAACTGCATTTCTGAAAATCAACCATTTTCTGAATTACTCAATCTAAATTGAATTGTCTACTTCATCGCTAAGTTTTTTAAAGCAAATCCTTTTGCAACTTACTGGTTTCACTTTAAACTCCTGTTTTAAACTCCCATCGTTGAGACCTTAAGTGTGTTTGAGACGTGCTACTTATATGTCTACCTGTAGAGGGGTCTGTGAGACTTTATTTGCCTCTATGTGTTCCCTTATACATGCAGTCCTACTTGTTATGTATGTCGCTTAGTGTTTTATCCTTTAAACCTAAGGGTTCGACCTAGTCCCTGCCTTGTAGGAATAGTAGTCCTAAATACCCTCCAGGACTTATAGAATGGGATGGGTAATAGCACGCAATAAGCTCTCGGGACCAACACTGTCACGACCCGTTTTCGGGTTGTGATGGCGCCTGTCGTGGAACCAGGCTAGCCAACCGTTACAACAATACTCAATTCATAACTAGAGAAATTTACTCATCATTGGCTCAATTCATAGAAATACTAACATTGTTAATCATTTAAAACCGTCTAACAAAAAGAAATGAGCTCCAACAATCACCCTAGGATCTGGAGTCACGCAGTCATGAGCTACTAACATCAATACAACTGAGAATAATACAACTGAAGTTTTAAGTTTCAAAGTTCTAATACATAAGGGAAGAATAGAGGAAAAAAAAGGGACGGGACAGCGAACGCCAGCTGCTACCTCGTCGACTCTGAGAGAATAGCTGCTATCACCGCTCCACGTCAAATCTCAGTGCACCTGGATCTGCACACACAGTGTGCAGGTAAGTAACGAAAACAACCTACGGTCTAAGGAGGTAGTGACGAACTCAACCACTATAAATCACAGTCCAAATAATGAATATTTCAGGAATAATCGAGTATATCAATGACAATATCCGTAAATAACAATTAAATGCCATGTATGTATTATGTAACTTTCACAGGTAGTCCTCTCGGTACACATAATTGGCCATTGGCCCAGGGAAATCCATCCCGTAACATGTACAACGTGGTGACTCAGTCACTAAGTACCAAGGGAGTAGGCCAATTCAGCCTTTCGGAGAAATCCATCTCCGGGATATGATACTCATTCATGACCTGTGCCAGGGAAATCCATCCCTCCATATCTCATAAACAGTATCTGTGCCAGGGAAATCCATCCCTCTATATGTCATATCTCGGACAAATCCATGTCCAGGGAAATCCATCCCTCAATAACTGTGCGCTCACTGGGGGTGTAAAGACTCCGGAGGGGCCGCCAAGGTTATGGCCCAAGCGCTATATATATATATATCAATCCCACGAAGGGTGCATCATCTCAGCATTTGGCTCTAGGCCCATACTCAGTCAGAATTACCAGTCTCCTCACAATACTCTCATTATGTAACAGCCCAAACAATGGCAATGCATGATAAATAAATAAATTCTGAGACTGAAATACGAATACGTGTATAATAACAGGACTGAGTATGCACAAATAAAGTTCACAATAGAGATAACAGTAACGGACCCTTTCCGGTCTCCACATATAGACATGAAGTCTTATCATTTATACTTGTTGTGTTACTTTTAGTTTCTACGCATTAATAGCGTTCAAAGTACCAATAGCATGATGGAATAACAGTTAAACCGTGCCTGGGGATAAGCCGGGCCACAACAATTCAACCAACA
>ML266486.1:0-94665 GCA_005239495.1 Nicotiana undulata
GTAATAAAGTAAGCAGGATTTAAGGAAAACTGTAGGCAAGTAAAACAAATAATCAAGTACATCCGGCAACAAATAACAATCTCAAATCAAACAAGTTTGGTATCCGCGTGGCGTACGGCTCGCTCCCATATGGTACTCACTCACATTGCTCCGACGTGGCGTACGCCTCGATCCCATCCTGTAGTCTCAATCTCCGCCGTGGCGTACGGCCCGATCCCATCCCACCCTGTAGTCTCAATCTCCGCCGTGGCGTACGACCCGATCCCACCCTGTAGTCTCAATCTCTCCCGTGGCGTACGACCCGATCCCACCCTGTAGTCTTAATCTCCGCCGTGGCGTACAGCCCGATCCCACCCTGTAGTCTCAATCTCCGCCGTGGCGTACGGACCGATCCCATCCTACAGTCTCAATCTCTACCGTGGTGTACGGCCCGATCCCACCCTGTAGTCTCAATCTCCACCGTAGCGTACGACCCGATCCCACCCTGTAGTCTTCGCCGTGGCGTACGACCTGATCCCATAATATAATAAATCATCACTCTGTCGTGGCGTACGACCTGATCCCATAATATAATAATTAATCACTCTGTCGTGGCGTACGGCCCAATCCCATAATATAATCAATCATCACTCTATCGTGGCGTACGGACCGATCGCATAATAGAATCAATCATCACTCATTACGTGGCGTACAGACCGATCCCATAATATAATCAATCATCACTTTACCGTGGCGTACGGACCGATCCCATAATATAATCAATCATCACTTTACCGTGGCGTACGGCCCGATCCCATCCCGTGATTCTCTTATCACACTTAAATCAAGCCAAGTATCACAAAGTTTAAAGACAACAATACCAATCACACAAGTATACAAGTCATATCTATGCTACAACAGGGAAAAACAATGAACATGTTGTGTCCTAACTACCCGGATGAAGACGTAATAGCCACTACGTACGGACTCTCGTCACTCGGTGTGTACGTAGCCCCCAAACAAGATCACATAGCAAACAAGGTTACCTAGAGTGACAATTTCCCTCTTACGAGGTTAGAAAGGAGACTCACCTCTCTCCGAAGATTCATCACCGGCTTCCAAGCCTCTACGATGACTAAAAATGGATGCGCACTCTCCCAAAGCTATCCAAATAACGATAATTCAATGAAAATATACTCAATAGATCATAACCAATTGAAATTACAAAGTTCCTCAGCCCAGCTCAATGAAATGACCAAAATGCCCACGTGCCCGGACTTCGAAATTTCTTGAAGAAAATCTCCACCCGAAGCTTTACTAATTCAATTACACATTTTACTCAATTATTCATGCTCAATTCGTGGCTAAAATCCAAATATCCAAATTCTAGGTTTCTTCCAAAATTTCCTCAAATTTTCCCTAATTTTCATGTTCTAATCCATGTAATAATCTTTTATCTAACTTGAAATTAGTAGGAGTAACTTACCTTAACATAGATGAGGAAAATCCTCTCTTGAAGCTCCCCAAAAATCGACCATGGCTAGAAAAATGAGAGAGAAATGCCAAAATCCCGTTTTAATCAACACTGCCCAGCTTAGGCCTTCTCTGCGATCGCAGGAGAGCCTTTGTGATCGCACAGGCCACTCAGGACCCTCCTCCACGATCGCACCAACAGACCTGCGGTCGCACAGGTCATCTCCAGTACCCTCACTCACTCTCTTCTGCGAAAGCAGCAGCAGGCCTGCGATCACACTGCTCTGCCCAGACCTTCTCCGCGATCGCACACCAAAATCCGCGATCGCATAGACCAAAACCACTGCCCCCTCAATTCCTTCTCTGTGATCTCAAAGCAAAGGCTGTGATCGCATAGAACACCATCAGCACCAGAAAACGAGCAACAACAATTCAAACCGAAATGCCCCGAAACCACCCCAAACACACCCGAGGCCCTTGGGACCCCTTCCAAACACACGACTCAGTCCCATAATATCCCACGAACTTGCTCGAGGTTTCAAATCACATCAAACAATGCCTAAATCACGAATCACACTAAAATCCAACTTTATGAACTCTGAAATTTCTAACTTTCATAACTGATGCCGAAACCTATCAAACCACGTCTGATTGACCTCAACTTTTGCAGGCCAGTCATATTCGACATTACGGACCTGCTCCAACTTTCGGAATCACATTCCAACTACGATATCAAAATTTCCTATTCCGGTCGAATTCTTCATAAACCTTCAGTTTTCTATCTTTAGCCAAATAACCTTAAATTGACTTCCGGATATCTGAATTCACTTCTGATCGCGCTCCCAACTCTAGAATCACCATACGGAGCTATTCCCAGACTCAGAATCCTAAACGGGCATCAATATCATCGAAATGTACTTCAAGTCAAACTTAGGAAATTTCCTTAAAATACTGACTTTCCACAATATGCGCTGAACTGTTCTCGGGTTATCCAAAACCTGTTCTGGACATACGCCCAAGTACGAAATCATCATATGAACCTGCTGGAACCTTAGGATCCTAATTCCGAGGTCGTTTACTCAAAATCCCAGCCTTACTCGATTTCTTCAACTTAAGACTTCTGAAATGAGAATTTTCCTTTAAATTCAACTCCGATCTTCCTGAATTTCAATTCCGACCATATGCACAAGTCAATATACCTGAAATGAAGTTGTTCATGACTCCCAACTGCTGAACAACGCGCTGGATCTCAAAACGACCGTTCGGGTCGTTACATTCACTATAAGAGGTAAGTCCCCACCCATTTCCCCTTTAATTCTCAGGTTTTTGTTAAAAGGATAAAACACACATGAATTGGTTCTTGAAGATAAAGCTAAGACCTTGCATTCATGTTCGTGATCTATTCTAATATAGCAAGAGGGTGTAAGGTAGAGCAATTTTCCACTAAAAAGGGGATTAATTAATCAAAGGGACCACATAGTGTTTGATAAAATGCTCAAATGAATTCAAGACTCCTAACTCTAAGTTAAATGTGTTGCATTTTGAACTAGATTGGAGATGATAGAAGGTCCGGTGGGTTGAAAATAGAAATTAAAGGGGAATTTTGACTCGAGGTATGTATGGCTAACTTTAATCTTCGTAGAGTCACCTTGTTGGTGTCCGAGCATTCGGTATGATTTTCTTGCTTGAGCATATGTTAATTGATTGTTCTAATGTATTGAGGCGTAAGATTCTATTCTCTGATCATTTTAGTTGATCACCATACTACCATGCTACTTGAAACTGTGAAAGGTGATTTCTTTGTGATTACTCTATCATGTGTAAGGTTCGTTAAATGCTTGAATATGTTGTATGAAAGAATGATAATGAGCCCAAATGTGTGAATGTATCTAAGTGCTAAGGGCTGTGTAGCAAGTGATGAAAAAGAGTTGTCGATTGATTTAATTGAACTAAATGACTATGGCAATATCATATATGACTCGTTGTTTGGCAAGGATTATTGTGGCTTTGATTTCATATGGATTGTTGGTTGTAATGAATTTATATTCTTGTTGATGAAAATCCTTGTGATTGAATTGTGGGCTGTTATTGTTGCTATGAAATGTGATTGTACGGTGAGATCGGGTTGCACGGCGAAACATGAGGAATAAGGGTGATATGTGAGAAGTAATAAGGGTGGGATGTGATTGTACGGTGGGATCGGGTAGCGCGCCGCAACAGAATGCAATAAGGCTGGAATGTGATTGTCTGGTGGGATCGGGTTGCGCGCCGCAACAGGAAGAAATAAGGGTGGATTGTTGAGAAGGAATAAGGGTGGAATATGATTGTGTTGAAATAAGAATCTGTGAAACTCCCAATTGTGTTTGTTTCTGTATCTCTGTGCAGTAATTGTTTGGTTTCTCTGACTGTCTTATATCATGTGTACTGTTTGATTCTACTTAGAATAAAGTTTGTTCATACATGCTAGTAATATTCAACAGTACTAACGTCCTTTTTGCTGGGGGCGCTATATCTTTTATATGGATGTATGTGGTTCCATAACAGGTAGCTCAGTCCGCCGATAGTGGTGCCTCCTCTTCATCCCTTCAGCACTTCTAGTGATCCCCCACTTCCTCTCGGGGCCGTGTGTAGTCTATAACGTCTTTTATTGTGTATGTTATGTCATTAAAGGTATAGCCGGGGCCTTGTTGCCTGCAGGTTTATGTAAAACTCATAGTACTCTTAGAGGCTCCGTAGACAATGTGTGGGTTGTATACATGTATTTTGGGTAGTAGCTCTGTTCGGTCGAAATCGTGGTCCGTATTTGAAAAGTTGTATGTATTATGTACGTTTTTGGATTATCAAATGTTGAAGGTTAAAAGAGGAAATGAATGTTACACCCCATGTTTTCGTACGTGAGAGTACATCGTAAGTCAATTGATGTAAGCTCAGAAATAAGATTATATTTGATGGAATATAAAGTAAGTTAATCATGTTACATTGGAGGTTACAAATATTTAAGACCATGAATAATGAGTACGAAGAGGGTTGGAAAGCTTAGAAGCTAAACCAAATGAAGTAAATAAGTTTCGTCGAAGGTCGACAAGTTTTGAATGTTATAACATGTACTTTAGGGTGAGACAATGTTCTTAACATTATAAGGAGGTTATTATATGAGTTATTTTTGTCGTATGATAGTCGTGTGCTACGTTTTGAAGTAAAGCAAGTTTTGGAACAAAAGTTGGCAAAGGTCTTCACAAGTTACATTCATAATGTGCTGAACATTAGGTCAAATATAACTGAGATTTTCATTCAATATACTTGGAATTGTTGGATGATATACCAAACAAATTGAATATCTATGAGTCTAATTTCCAACTCACTAAACCGTTCATTTATACGACATCGGAGTAGAGTGATATTCGTGTTTTAGCGAGACTGCGCCAAGCAGCTCTCTATCGGACCCACATAGGCGATTCAAGACATATGGATATATATAAGATGCCTCAACCCCGTTTTTAGTCATTCCTTTTCAATATATTAAGACCTTAGAACCCTAAAAACACTCTCTCAAGTTTCTCTCATGATCCAAGACCCAAACAAAGGGCAAACAACACACATCAAGTGTCGGGAATCCCGTCGCGCTAGTAAGTTTCTTGTTCTTCTTGTTGTTGTTGATATTTGGGTGGTTCCAGATCGTATGGGATGTTCTTTTAAGTGGTTTATGTACTGTAAAATACTCTCCTATCATTTTCTTACCAACCCTAGGTTATTTCAAGTCTTTCAAATGGATTACACCATATTTCCACATCAAAAGTTAGTTCTAGTGAAGAATAACACCTCTTTGAGGTTGTGTTGCCATTGAGGATAGTTGTGGGCTGTTTTTTTCTGAAATTTAAAGTTTTTGCTACTGGTTAATATGATTATAACAGCCTACTAATTGTGCTTAACCTTTCTTGTATGTTGGTTAAGTTTTTAGGATAATAAACTACAAGATAATACTTGGATTAGCTTAAGTCACTTCTATGGTGTCGTATTGCCATTGAGGGTTGTTGTAACCTAAATATAACTTGAATTTCAACTTGAAGCTACTGTAGGAGGTGTGTATATTATTTTCTTTCAGGTTCTTAAGGTTGTATTGATGTATTTTAAGTTAAATGGTTGGACTAGACATGAACTAGTGAATAAAGTTGCCAATTGAAGAAAGCTGGAGTTGTGGATTATTTCCTTTCATAAAAATATACGGTATAAGGATGAAATCATTGATGAATTACTTAATTATCATATTAATGACGTTGTTAAGTTAATTTAAGAAGTCTATAAGGTGTGATATGGGTTATACGGATTCCAATCGAGCTTGCCGCGCAAAATGATTGTTGAAATAATCACATAGCTTATTGTGAATTATATTGTTGTCGTTTGGGTTGTTTGGTGACCTTTGGAAGCATATGGGATGTATTAAAAACAAGGGAGGTGCTGTCCGTTTTCTTGTAGAATATTGGTTTTGAAATATGAGAGTTACATTGCTTATATGATGACGATGAAGTCGGGTTCTCATTGTGACGTAAGAAGATCATATTGAGCTTGGTTGACGATTGGAGAGAAGATTGCAAAGGTATGTTAAGGCGATCCCTTATTTCTTTTTGGCATGATCCAAATAATACAAAAAAAGAGCTTCCAAAGATACTCTACTCTTAGAAGCTAGCAGTACTTACATTGTTTCCCTTCTTATGGAAAAATTGACGTTGATGTTTCTTCTCTTATTCTTATGTTATCAATGTTGTTGGTACTTCCTGATCCTTATAAGATTCTCGATGAAGAGTTTTCCCTAATAATGTTTACGCAGAATATCGATCTTATGTCACTTCGAAATGTTCAGAACATGATTCCAATGAGTCTTACATGCATTATATATATGTATCTATTTTACTCTACCGAGCCGCGCTATAGTCGACCGGGTATGGAACCTATTGTGCAACCACTGATCAGTTTGGTTTACCAAGTCCTCTTTGAGGCCGGGTATGATATGATGATGATGATGCCCACAAAGGCGAATGTTCTACGATGATGATGATGATCACAGAGGCGTATGGTTTTAAAAGATTATGTGTATATATGTATCATGCACTTCATGTTATTGTCTCTTAGAAGCACTCAGATGCTACAGGTTGTATCTCCTACATATCTCTTTACTTTACTGTTCTTATTTATGGTTTTCCTGCCTTACATACTCTGTACTTTATTTGTACTGACGTCCCTTTTGCCCGGGGACGCTGCGTTTCATGCACACAGGTCCCAATAGACAGGTTGAGAGTCCTCCAAGTTGGCTATCGGCTCAGCAAAAGATGTTGGTGCACTCCATTTTCTCCGGAGTTGCTCATTGGGTCAGTATGATTTAGACGTGCATTGAGTGGTATGTCGGGGCCCTGTCCCGAACTTTATGATGTTTATGTACTCTTAGAGGCTTGTAGATAGATGTCAGGTATAAGGATATTTGTATGGCCTTGTCGGCCTATGTTTTGAGTTTACAAATGATCATGTCAGCCTTATAGGCCCGTATGTCACATATATAAGTTTCTATCTACTGTTGGGCCATCCTATGTCTAGTATGCACTTCTATTTTATTCTTGTTATCTCATGACGACCCTTTTGGCCCATTTACCCATGATAGTACGATAAGAAAGATATGTTATGTTGGTACTCGGTTGAGTAAGGTACCGGGTGCCCATCGCGGCCCACTGGTTGGGTCGTGACAAAAGTGGTATCAGAGTAGCTCTATCCTAGGGAGTCTACAAGCCGTGTCTAGTAGAGTCTTGTTTATGGGTGTGTTGTGCACCACACTTATTAGCAAGAGGCTACAGGGCATTTAGGATTGTTACTCTTTCTTCTTACTCTAGATCGTGTGGTAGATCTCAGCCGTAAGAACTGAATTTCCTATCTTATTCATAATACGACGATGCCCACATCTAGAAAGACGGTTGGTAAGAGATTGCATGTGGTTGTGAAAGAGTTGGGTCAGAGGAACTCAATTTTGCGTGATGCCTATGATGAGTAAATGTAAGGTCTTCAGCAGATTATGTGTGTACTAAGACGGGTAATCCTCTTGATAAGGAGCCCTAAGGCAAGAATATCAATCTACCCATATGGTAAAAAGAAATAAGAGAATCAGAAGATAGATACAAGTTTCAACAAGAAAAGAAGCAAGATGAAGAAGGGTACGAGGCGCCCAGTTAATCAGTATTTACGATTCAAGCAGAAAAATATAAGCATTTTGAATTACCTTAAATTGTAACAAAGGTATGTACAATTGGCCACACCCGTATCAGTTATGCTCCATGTGAGCCAACACATATAGTTAAGAGAAGGACGAGATATCAGGATCCAGTTAGGGTTATAGTAACCCAAAAATGATGGATGATTATTATTATTAGCTAACATTTCAAAAGGATAGTGTAAGCGTGGTAATAGATCTCCTTGCGAGATAAATATTTACCGTAGTATGACTCCAACCCCTAGTAACAAATAAAAAGGAGAATGTTAGGTGTCCCGAAGAGCTAGTGAGATGAAGCAGGGGGAGCTTAAACGGAAAGAACGTTTTGTTGAAGTTTTCATAATAAGGTGATAAACATAAATATTAGCATGAGAATAAGAAGAGAGTAAATGGAATACTTTGAGTAAGATGTGATAAATGAGTGATAACGGTAAATAAAAATATGGTATAATGACAAAGTCTAGAGTCAAGTAAAGGAAAAAAAATGAGGGGAGACAGGCCTTGAGACAATACAAAAGTATAAGCCATAAAGCCATACCCTCATTTCGAGAAATGAGTTGGTGACTCACACGTGATTACCATAAGGAAAAGTTAGACCCCCCAAGTAATAGAAATTAGTATGGGATAGTAAGCAATAAAAAAAAATCGAACATGAATTAGGGATCAAAGGCATTGGTAATAGTCGACATCGTTTCAAAGATAGTGTTTCGACAACAATAGAATGAACAATACAAGAATAACCTTTAAAGGTCATTCACGAATACGCTTACCTAAAGCAAGCACTATGAGCAGAGTTAAGCTTAAGGGACTAAATGTGCCAGTTATACCACGTCTCACCCTTGTGTGTACGAAATTCAACTATACCTGGTGTAGAAGGGTTACCGCAAGGCAAGTAATGTCTGTGATGAAGTAGAAACAAAATGCCAACGATGAAGAGGTAAATATCGAATGGTAAAGGAATAATGTGGTATAAAGGTGAAAGGAATAAGATTACATTTATTCATATCCTACAGATATAATATAACTCCAGAACATTATGCACGCATGATGTTAGGGAGAATCAATAATGGTTCGCACTCGATGATATTGATATATAAGTGGGAATGAACACTTGATACATAAGGATCCCGTACAAGAGGTAAGTTAAGAAAAACGACATAACCCGAGAGGCGTTACATAAAATAAAGATCTGAGAGTGGACAAATGGGTAGTCAGTAGTTGATTCAGGAAGAGCCTAGTTATGGCTAGATAGGAGGATATATGCAAATCTACAGATCATGCAAGATAAACTTAGTGAAACCCAGCATAGGAAATTCAGTCTCTTAGATACAAAATCTTAATCCTCGAGAAATATTCAGATAGGAGTTGGGTTAGTAGAAGGTACAATATAAGTATTACAGAAATAAAAGAGAGTGCTACAATGAAGACAACTGAAATTTCAATTCAGAAGAAACCGTACAAGCACAAGGGCATGGAGGTAAGTAACTAAGGATAATGATAGGCGAGTAAGAACATCAGAAATACCGTGGGATATACAATGTAATAATGTCTCAACTTTATAAGAGTTAGAAGTTCTTCCCTAAGCACTACAACGAAAGACTAGCTGAGGAAACAAGGAAGCAGGCTTCAACATAAGCATAGTGACCTAAAGTAGAAATGGTCTTGTAACAGCAGTCTCACTATAATGTTGTATACACTCCATAAGTAAGTGGTACCTATCGTGGCTAATGAATGGGAAGAAAAAAAAAATCAAAAGTTGATAATTGAGATCATATGATTTACAAGGAACTCCCGTATTCATGGGCACTAAGATAATCCAAGTATCCATGCAGCAAGTGGCGAAACGACCAGGAAAAGTAATTGCTTACATTAAAAGACAACTGAGAAGGCATGAAAGAAAATCTATGGTGCTAACATGATGAAAGGAAGGTTACGAGTAGTATAAGTAGATATGCGTAGGGCGTAAGACAAAGTATGGTAGAGCAACAAGGTTTTAGCTAGACGAGAGTAAGGATGAGAAAAGGTGAGTGAGAAGGTGACGATAATAAGTAAGTCCTCGGGATTAAACCAATCAAAACAAGAGATATGATGGTTTCCATAGAGTCATAAAAAGCTCAGTGTAGCATGAGTGAACTCAAAGGAGTTTAAAACTAGAAGCATTTAGAAGAGATAGAATGCTACCCTGGTAGTAAAGTAATGGTGTAATTGTGATAAATGATAAGAGGATGACGTTTAGGCCTTTGATTGAGTAAAGATTTTGAGAACAAGTATTTCATGAACTGCACGAGATTAGAATACCCCCATAAGATGAATCTTATTAGGATGCTATGAAATATAGTTATTGGAGTATAGTATCGTCCCTAAGTGGAATAGGAAAATCACTCCAGATGTTCCCCGATGAGACGTGAGCCCTAATGACGATATATTACATAAGAGGTTTCAAATTATTAGTGGTAGATTATATTTCGGCATTAAGGTGAATAAAAAATAGATGGATGAAAGTTACAAATATGAGATGAGATTAGGTATTCATTATTAGGATGAATAGTAATAAGAAAGCATTAAATGGCTCAGATTTATACATATAATATAAGCAACGAGAGAATAGCCTAGAGTTGGGTAGCAGACCTCGATAATAATAAACTGAAGTAAGAGTTATAGTACAGTATGACCTAACTAGTTGTGGTAAGGCCATAAGCATAGATAACTGAGGCTATGAAACAAGATATATCAAAAGTCGTAAGTTCAACAAAATACCAAACAAAGAACTTTAGTACACCTATAGATACCCAGAGGGACAGCTTGTCATAGTACAATATATGTTCACCAAGTGAATCCTAAAAATAGGTTAAAAGCTAACAATAAATAAAAAAGGAGATAACAATCGCATTGGCACACATTCAAGGTTAGAGTTTTCTAGGCTGCATGAAAGAAGGTAGAAATAATTACGACATTGAAAGGAGTTCGACCACAAGTCGTGGTGTGAGAAAGAGGCCTAAAGGGGGGAATGTTCTAGCCTTTGGATTTATTCAGCCAACAACTCCCTAGATGGAAAAGACAATATTAAATTATTCGTAAGAGTTATTACTTAAGATATGGAAAAGTGCATTAGTCAACATTCGAGGGTGAATGTTCCAAAGGGGGGAATGATGTTACACCCCATGTTTTCGTACGTGAGAGTACATCGTAAGTCAATTGATGTAAGCTCAGAAATAAGATTATATTTGATGGAATATAAAGTAAGTTAATCAAGTTACGTTGGAGGTTACAAATATTTAAGATCATGAATAACGAGTACCAAGAGGGTTGGAAAGCTTAGAAGCTAAACCAATTGAACTAAGTAAGTTTCGTCGAAGGTCGACAAGTTTGGAATGTTATAACAAGTAATTTAGGGTGAAACAATGTTCTTAACATGATAAGGAGGTTATTATATGAGTTATTTTTGTCCTATGATAGTTGTGCTACGTTTTGAAGTAAAGCAAGTTGTGGAACAAAAGTTGGCAAAGGTCTTCACAAGCTACATTCATAATGTGCTGAACATTAGGTCAAATATAACTGAGAGTTATTTCAATATACTTGGAATTATTGGAAGATATACCAACCCAATTGAAGATCAATGAGTCTAGTTTCCAACACATTAAACCGTTCATCTATACGCCATCGGAGTAGAGAGATATTTGCGATTTAGCGAGACTGCGCCAAGCAGCTCTCTATGGGACCCACATAGGCGGTTTAAGACATATGGATATATATAAGATGCCTCAACTCGTTTTTAGTCATTATGTTTCAGTATATTCAGACCTTAGAACCCTAAAAACACTCTCTCAAGTTTTCCTCATTATCCAAGACCCAAACAAAGGGCAAACAACACACATCAAGTGTCGGGAATCCCGTCGCGCTAGTAAGTTTCTTGTTCTTCTTGTTGTTGCTGTTATTTGGGTGGTTCCAACTCGTGTGGGATATTCTTTTTAGTGGTTTATGTACTGTAAAATACTCTCCTATGATTTTCTTATCAACCCTAGGTTATTTCAAGTCTTTCAAATGGATTACACCATATTTCCACATCAAAAGTTAGTTCTAGTGAAGAATAACACCTCTTTGAGGTTGTGTTGTCATTTAGGATAGTTTTGGGATGTGTTTTTCTGAAATTTAAAGTTTTTGCTACTAATTAATATGATTATAACATCCTACTAATTGTTCTTAAGCTTTCTTGTACGTTGGTTAAATTTGTAGGATAATAAACTACAAGATAATACTTGGATTAGCTTAAGTCACTTCTATGGTGTAGTATTGCCATTGAGGGTTGTTGTAAGCTAAATATAACTTGGATTTCAACTTGAAGCTACTGTAGGAGGTGTGTATATTATTTTCTTTCAGGTTCTTAAGGTTGTATTGATGTATTTTAAGTTAAATGGTTGGACTAGACATGAACTAGTGAATAAAGTTGCCAATTGAAGAAAGCTGGAGTTGTGGATTATTTCCTTTCATAAAAATATACGGTATAAGGATGAAATCATTGATGAATTACTTAATTATCATATTAATGACGTTGTTAAGTTAATTTAAGAAGTCTATAAGGTGTGATATGGGTTATACGGATTCCAATCGAGCTTGCCGCTCAAAATGATTGTTGAATTAATCAGAGAGCTTATTGTGAATTATATTGTTGTCGTTTGGGTTGTTTGGTGACCTTTGGTAGAATATGGGTTGTATTAAAAACAGGGGAGGTTGTAGAATATTGGTTTTGAAATATGAGAGTTAAAATGCTTATATGATGACGATGAAGTCGGGTTCTCATTGTGACGTAAGAAGATCATATTGAGCTTGGTTGACGATTGGAGAGAAGATTGCAAAGGTATGTCAAGGCTATCCCTTATTTCTTTTTGGCATGATCCAAATAATACAAAAAACGAGCTTCCAAAGATACTCTACCCTTAGAAGCTAGCAGTACTTACATTGTTTCCCTTCTTATGGAAAAATTGACGTTGAGGTTGCTTCTCTTATTCTTATGTTATCAATGTTGTTGTTACTTCCTGATCCTTATAAGATTCTCGATGAAGAGTTTCCCTAATAATGTTTACGCAGAATATCGATCTTACGTCACTTTGAAATGTTTAGAACATGATTCCAATGAGTCCTACATGCATTATATAAATGTATCTATTTTACTCTACCGAGCCGCGCTATAGTCGGCCGGGTATGGAACCTATTGTGCAGCCACTGATCAGTTGGGTTTACCAAGTCCTCTTTGAGGCCGGGTATGATATGATAATGATGATGCCCACAGAGGCGAATGTTCTACCATGATGATGATGACCACAAAGGCGTATGGTTTTAAAAGATTATGTGTATATATGTATCATGCATTTCATGTTACTGTCTCTTAGAAGCACTCAGATGCTACAGGTTGTATCTCCTACATCTCTCTTTACTTTACTGTTCTTATTTATGTTTTTCCTTCCTTACATACTCAGTACTTTATTCGTACTGACGTCCTTTTTGCCTTGGGACACTGTGTTTCATGCCCGAAGGTCCTGATAGACAGGTTGAGAGTCCTCCAAGTTGGCTATCGGCTCAG
This sequence comes from Nicotiana undulata, assembly GCA_005239495.1. Lineage (NCBI taxonomy): Eukaryota > Viridiplantae > Streptophyta > Magnoliopsida > Solanales > Solanaceae > Nicotiana > Nicotiana undulata. The sequence continues at coordinate 13,281 of ML266486.1, forward strand.
CAGAAGATGTTGGTGCACTCCATTTGCTCCGGAGTTCCTCATTGGGTCATTATGATTTAGACGTTCATTGAATGGTATGTCGGGGCCCTGTCCCGAACTTTATGATGTTTATGTACTCTTAAAGGCTTGTAGATAGATGTCAGGTATAGGAATATTTGTATGGCCTTGTCGGCCTATGTTTTGAGTTTACCAATGATCATGTCAGCCTTATAGGGCCTTATATTACATGTATAAGTTTCTATATACTGTTGGGTCATCCTATGTCTAGTATGCACTTTTATTTTATTCTTGTTATCTCATGACGGCCCTTTTGGCCCATTTACCCATGATAGTACGATGAGAAAGATATGTTATGTTAGTACTCGGTTGAGTAAGGTACCGGGTGCCCGTCGCGGCCCATAGGTAGGGTCGTGACAATGAACTTATGTTGTAAATTGTACTTTGAACTTAAATTGGCTAATTCATATGGAACAATGTATATTGTAGACACGGGGCAACGCATTGGGTAGGAAAGGCAAACCAGGTCCGCTTGATCGGGATCATTCGGTTATGCGTCGGCCTCGTCCTTCGGGTTTAGGGTGTGAAAAACTTGGTATCAGAGCTTAAGCTTTTAAAATTGTCCTAGAATGTCTCGGAGCCGTGTCTAGTAGAGACTTTCTTATCGGTGTGTTATCGACCACATCTATAATTAGGGGGTTGCATGGACATTTAGGAAAGTACCCATTTATTGCTATTCTATATCGTGTGATGTGGTGAAAGGTGAGGTTGTCTATCTCTAACTCGTGCGATGTTCCAATTTTCAGTAAATGGCACCCAAGAAGAGAGCCCGACTCGGCCTAGAGGCCAATGCCACCCCAGGTGTTGCCATTAATTCTCAATTTGATTGTGCAGGTGAGGACAATTCCCCGACCATGAATCAATCTGCTCTTCCGTTCCTGGCCAGACTATTCCAGTTCCTACTCCAGCGGAGGGTGCTATGATCCCTCCTGCTGATATTCCTGATCCTCCTCCAGCCCCAACTTCGGGTCCTGGTATTTGTGATGGGGACATCAGGGGATCTATTCAGATGTTGACGCAGTTGGTGGCCTCTCAGGCCCAGAGATCAAATATTTACTCTGCACCCTCGAGTGAGCAAGGTGATTCTTCAGGTTCTAGGGTCAACCAGTTTTTGCGGTTAGCCCCTCCAGAGTTCACAGGCACCGACCCAGAGGCCGATCCTCAGGATTTTATAGATGAAATGTACAAGACTCTCGGGGTTATGAGGGCTACTAAGACATAGGGAGTTTAATTAGCTTCCTATCGTCTAAAGGGAGCAGCATATTCATGGTTCGAGATGTGGGAGACTTCCTGTGGAGAAGGGAGCCCTCCGGCGAGGTGGGATGAGTTTGTAGTTGCTTTTATGGATCATTTCTTGCCCGCCGAGACTACGGCAACCCGTGCTGCAGAGTTTGAGGTCCTTAAGCAGGGCAACATTGGTGTGTGGGAGTATCATATGGAGTTCGTGCGTTGGTCCAAGTATGTTATCCACATGATGCCGATTATGGAGGTGAGAGTTCGTTGGTTTGTTCAGGGCCTTGGTCCCTTGGTTATCACTGAGGCTGCTACAGCTGCTTTGCACTCAAATATGAACTATGGGAAGATTGTGGGATTCGCCCAGGCTGTGGAGGCTCAAAAATTGAAGATAAGAATAGAGAGAGAGAGAGAGTAGTAGTAGGGCCCGGTTAGCGGGCAACCCTGGGAGTTCAGTTGGAGGCGTGTCATTAGCACTTGGGAGAGGATCATTAGGGCCATCTCAGTCCTATGCTCAGTCCTCAGCCAGTGCGCCGCTATCAGGGCACAATTTTCAGTAGGGAGGTCGCTTTGGACCAGGTGTAGATAGCAGGAGGTTCCATCAGTCAGGTCGTTCAGGCGAGAGGTTCCAGCAGCAACGGAGGGCCCCATGTCCTAAGTGTGGGAGGTTTCATTCTAAGCCTTGTCACTTGGATATCCCGGTATGCTATAGATGCAGAGTGAGGGTCCATGTTTAGCGAGACTGTCGTGCACCCAGTCAAGGCATAGGTAGGGGTACTGCTCAGCCATCCAGTTTGTTAGCCGCTAGTTCTTCAGCACACCCTCCAGCACCAGCAGGGCGTGGTGCAGCTAGGGGTAGAGCAGGGGGTCAAGGGAGACCCAGTCGGTTCTAAGCTTTGAGTGGTCGTCAGAGTGATGAGGCTTCTCCAGGTGTGGTCACAGGTATTCTGATTGTTCAAACACATGATGTTTATGCCCTTATTGATCCCGGATCTTCATTGTCATATGTTACTCCATTTATTGCTTCATGTTTTGGGATAGAACCCGAAAAGCTTCATGATCCATTCTCATTGTCGACTCCGGTTGGTGATTCTATTACGGTTGTGCTAGTCTATAGGAATTGTGTTGTCACAGTGTGTGGTCGGGATACCATGGCCGATCTTATTAAGTTAAAAATGATAGATTTTGATGTAGTTATGGGGATGGATTGGCTCTACTCAATCTTTGCTAAACTCGACTGCCGAACTAGAATTATGAGGCTCAAGTTTCCAATGAACCAATTATTGAATGGGAAGGGAATGATGTTGTGCCGAAGGGTAGGTTTATTTCCTGTCTTAAGTCCTCCAAGGTAATCAGGAAGGGGTGCATCCATCATTTGGTCCGGATTGCGGATACCACTTCAGAGGTGCCTGCTCTCGAGTCCGTGCCGGTTGTGTGAATTTCTTAAAGTATTTCCGGATGAGCTTCCTGGGATTCCACTAGATAGCGAGATCAATTTCGGGATTGATGTATTGCCAGATACGCAGCCAATATATATTCCACCCTACAGGATGGTGCCAGCAGAACTGAGGGAGTTAAAAGAACAATTGAAAGATCTGTTAGAAAAAGGTTTCATTCGGCCATGCGTGTCGCCTTGGGGCGCATTGTCAGAAAGAAGGATGGATCACTTCGGATGTGTATTGATTATCGGCATCTCAAAAAGGTCACCATCAAGAACAAATACCCATTGCCTCGGATAGATGATTTATTTGACCAATTGCAAGGTGCTAGGTTTTTCTCCAAGATTGATTTACGGTCCGGGTATCACCAGTTGAAGATCAGGGAGCAGGATATCCCTAAGACCGCCTTCAGGACTCGTTATGGGTACTTTGAATTTTTGGTAATGTTCTTTAGGCTAACCAAAGCCCCATCATCTTTTATGGATCTTATGAATCGAGTTTGCAAGTCGTTTCTTGACTCTTTTGTGATAGTCTTCATTGATGATATCCTTATTTATTCGCAAAGTCGGGAAGATCATGCTAATCACCTCAAGGCAATTTTGCAGACTCTTCATCAGCACCAGTTGTATGCAAAGTTTTCAAAATGTGAGTTTTGGCTAGAATCAATCACCTTTTTGGGCCATGTTATTTCTAGGGAAGGGATTCGGGTTGATCCCCAAAAGATCGCAGCCGGGAAGGATTGGCCTAGACCAACGACCCCGACAGAGATTCGCAATTTCTTGGGTCTAGTTGGGTATTATTGGAGGTTCGTGGAGGGATTCTCTACACTTACCTCCCCATTGACTAAGCTGACGCGGAAAGCAGTTAAGTTTCAGTGGTCCGATGCTTGTGAAAAGAGTTTTCAGGAATTGAAGTCGAGATTGACTTCGGCGCCAGTGTTGACCTTGCCAGAAGGTTCAGAGGGGTTTGTGGTTTATTGTGATGCTTTGAGAGTTGGTTTAGGGTGTGTGTTGATGCAATGTGGTAAAGTTATAGCATATGCTTCAAGACAGCTCAAGAATCACGAGAAGAAGTATCCGACGCATGATTTAGAGCTCGCAGCGGTTGTGTTTGCATTGAATATCTGGCGACATTATCTTTTTGTGGTCCATGTGGATGTGTTCATAGACTACAAAAGTCTTCAGTATTTATTCAAACAAAAGGAGTTGAACTTAAGGCAACGAAGGTTGTTATAATTGCTCAAGGATTATGATATGAATATTTTGTACCATCCAGGAAGGGCGAATGTTGTAGCCGACGCTCTTAGTCGGAAATCCATGGTTATCTTGGTCCATTTGGAAGCAGGTCAGAGGCCTTTGGCTCGGGAGGTTTATCAGTTGGCCAGTCAAGGGGTCTGTCTTTCGTCCTCAGATGAGGGGAATGTCGTGGTGCATAATGGAGCAGAGTCTTCGCTTGTAGCAGAAGTCAAGGGAAAGCAATTCAGGGATCTGGCTTTGGCACAGTTAAGGGAAGCAATTTTGAATCACAAGACTTCAACATTTTCACTCGGCAATGATGACGGTGTTTTGCCGTGCCAAGGGAGGCTATGTGTTCTGAATGTGGATAATCTTCGGTAGAGAGTGATGGCAGAGGCTCACAATTCTAGGTATACTGTACACCCAGGTTCTACAGAAATGTATCGCAATCTCAAGGAGATTTTCTGGTGGAACGGTATGAAGAGGTGCTTGGCGGACCTTGTGTCTAGGTGTCCGAATTGTCAGCAAGTGAAGGCCGAGCATCAGAAGCCCATTGGGTTGACGCAACTTATGGGAATACCGATGTGGAAATGGGAAATGATCAATATGTACTTTGTTGTAGGGTTACCCCGCACTCAGCGCGAGTTTGACTCAATTTGTGTAATAGTGGATCGACTCACGAAGTCGGCGCATTTCTTGCCAGTAAAGTCAACCGATACTGCAGAATAGTACGCTCAGTTGTATCTCAAAGAAATAGTCAGACTCCATGGCACTCCAGTATCAATAATCTCGGATCGAGGGGCCTAGTTCATAGCTAACTTTTGGATGAAATTTCAGCAAGGTTTGGGTACTCAGGTTACTCTCAGCACAACTTTCCACCCTCAGACAGACAGTCAGGCAGAGCAGACTATTCAAACGCTTGAAGATATGTTGCAGGCTTGTGTTTTAGATTTCAAGGGTAGCTGGTATGATCATTTTCCGCGTATAGAGTTTGCTTACAATAACAGTTTCTGTGCTAGTATTCAGATGTCCCCATTTGAGGCATTGTACGCAATGAGATGTAGGTCTCCGATTAGATGGTTTGAGGTTGGTGAGGCGGAATTGGTAGGACCGGATCTTGTGCACCAAGCTATGGAAAAAGTTACAGTCATTCAGGAGAGGATGAAAACTGCTCAGAGTCGTCCGAAATCCTATGTGGACGTTCGTCGTAGAGATTAGGAGTTCCAAGTAGATGATTAGGTATTCTTGAAGGTGTCTCCCATGAAGGGAGTGATGCGGTTTGGGAAGAAAGGGAAATTGAGCCCGAGTTATGTCGGGCCATATCGAATCGCTCAAAGTATAGGGCAGGTAGCGTATAGGCTGGAATTGCCCTCTAAAATGTCATTAGTGCATCCAGTGTTTCATGTGTCCATGATAAAGAAGTTAATTGGAGATCCATCTGCCATCGTGCCAGTTGAGACCATTGAGACTAATGAAGAATTATCATATAAGGAGGTTCTGGTTGCTATAATTGATAGGCAAGTCCGTAGATTAAGAAACAAAGAGATTGCTTCTGTTAAAGTGTTATGGAGAAGTCAACAAGTCGAGGAAGCCACGTGGGAAGCGGAAAATTAAATGAAAGAGAAATATCCCTATTTGTTTGAATAAGTCTAGTAGTGGTCGTGAGAACTGCCATCTCTAAGCAATTACACCTTTGTGTCAAATTTTGTGCAAGGATACTCCACTCTCCTAATTTCCTTACTATTGTGACCTCTCAATGTTGTGCCACTTTTATGTATATTGTAGAACAGTTAAATTATGTGCAACTCATGTGATAGTTGAATGATATGCAAGTTTGTGGAATTAGCTGAATTATGTATAACATGTTGAAGTAGGAGAATTATATACAATTTGATGAGGTATCCGAATTATGTGCAAGTTGTTGGAGTAAATGAAAATGTCACGACCAAAACTCCCACCTTCAGGCCGTGATGGTGCCTAACGTTTAACCCGCTAGACTAGCCAACGTTTGAACTAAGTAAACTCATTAACAACTAAAATAAACAAGATAACTAAGGAATCGATGGTCAACAATATGAAGATTAACTAAATTCAAAATAATATAGTAACTTCGTAATAAAACGCATATACATATCCCAGAACTGGTGTCACATACTCACGATCTGTCTATGAGATTAATGAATACAATGGTCTGAAAATAAGTACATATGACTGTCTTTGAGACTATAAAATAAGACAGAAATGAAAGAGAAGGGTAGAAGGTGACGCCAAGGCCCACGAACGTCTACGGGTCTACCTCTAGGTCTCCTGAATAACTGGTGGAATACTCCCTCCGTCAGTATCCACCGGGTCCGGCTGCGTAGTCTGCATAACATAAAGAAGTCCAGGTGTAGCATCAGTACAACCGACCCCATGTACTGAGTGCCGCGCCCCCTTTTTTCTATCGCATGGGTTAGGTACTTAGAGATCGGGTTTATGACATTTTGGACAACTCCTTAAAAGAAAGGGTTTAAGGAAGAGTCGCCACCTAACGATTTTTATGGTGCGTTAGGGCACCTAGAGTTAATAACTCATGAACTAGTTTGCGTTACTAGAGATTGGGTACGGGCTTGAAATTATCCCAAGGGGAAGGTGTTAGGCACCCCTCAAAATCCACAACTGTGGGTCCCAGCCAATAAGTTTTGTGAATTAGGACGGTGAACAAGTAACAAGCAAGGTTCATATAAGAGGGGATTTCAAACAAGTATGAAAATCTTTAAAGGTTTTGGAATAACATTAGAATAATCATTTAAAAAGAATTGTCCTAGGTTTAAAGTAATACGGATCACTTCAATGCAATACTCGGTATGTCACACCTCGAAGAGGCGGCTACACGTGGTATTAGTGCACCGGTCATCATATCCGTATTCTACTTTTCCCACCCCGTAAAGGTTATTTAAAAAATGCGTGTGTTGGTTAAGAATTCTTATTGCATGCCATTACCCGTCCCATTCTATAAGTCCTGGAGGGTGTTTAGGACTACTAATCCTACAAGGCAGGAACTAGGCTGAACCTTTAGGTTTAAAGGACAAAATACTAGGCGACATACAAACAAGTAGGACTGCACATATAAGGGAACATATAAAGACAAAAAAAGGCTCACAGGTCCCTCCACACATAGACATGTAAGTAGCACGTCTCAAACACGATTAAAGTCTCAAGACAGGAGTTCAAAAATAGGAATTTTAGTAAAATAGTAGGTCGTAGGAATCTGAGTTGGAAAACTTAATGAAGGAAGAAGATTTAATTAAGACTCAGTGACTTGAAGGATAGTTGATTTTCAAAAATACAGTAGCTAAAGGCAACGGTAAGATTTAGAAGTACGCAGTAATTTAAAGTTTTCAGAAAGCATACAAGAGAATCATTAAAGCATGGGTTTGAAGTGATATAGTGATTATAAAAGATAAGTGACTAAAAAACAGTAGCTTAACATAGAGTAATGGTTATCAGTTTACAGAGAACTGTAGTAAAAGAAGTAGTAAGATGGTATCAAAATATAGTAACTTTAAAGAAATACATAGTAAGGATTCGAAATGGCCCGATTTTGAGCAGAGTGAGGTGTATTTGAAAACCCAGTAGTTTAAAACATAATAGAACAGGAATCAGTAAAAATCAGTAAAAGAAAATAGATGCACAACTTCGAGACTGTTTAAAATAAAGCAGGAGTTTTAATAAAAGTAAAGTGAACTTCAGTGAGGTAAAACAGGAATGGGAGCAGCAGGGTTCAAAATATTTAAAGGGGACTGATTAAACTAGTAGAACATAATTGATTTGATTTTATACGTGTTAGGCCTAAGGTTTGCCTAGGCATCGTATACATTGCCTACTTATTTTAAAGGGTGAACATGCATATTTGGATTCGTATTTTAATAGATACATGTTTGCAGGAAATTGTTTCAAGTAGATTAACCATATTTTATGGGAGTATTAGATTATGTTAACTAGGCGTTCAAGTTCTGATAAATAAGAAGTCCTAAGGGCCGGATATCTAATGCACAAAGTATCATCCTAAAACATGGTTTCTATATGTCATGTTTATGAAAATGCATGAGCAATACATTATGGCAGCTTTTGTTACTCGTTTAGTTATACTGGGAACATGGTATCAGATGGCATGAGTATAATAGATGTGTTGAAATGAAGAACCGAAACATGATTTTTAATGCATGGTATGCATGTCCTAAGCATGATACTATTGCACACATAGTGAAATAAATCCAATAGTCATGATTTCTACCCATACTACACTAAACATGCATAGTTCCCTCCCATATTCACTATCCAGCCCCAATCGTTTGTTTACAAATTATTACAGACCATATCAAATGAATTACATTAATCTCAAAGAGGAAAATAAGAAGTTATTCTATAGGAGCCTTCAAACAGGCCCAACCTTCCAGACTCACCCCTTTCGAGCTTCATAGCCTTACATAGCCTGGGTGCGGCAAAGCTCCCAAAGGCCCTTGTGAGGGCCCTGGCAAATACCAGCACCAGCAATTGTCAAAGTTGAGATAGGTGCAGTGTAGAATTACTTGCCTCAGTGTGTCAAAGTTCAGAGGGAACTCAAGGTCCCTAAGCAATGCTCACACTGAGGGGAGGAACCTAAAGGTCTAAGAATAGTGTGAAGTGCTTAAAAAGAATTGAATTTGAAAGGGAGTTTTGAAATAATATGGCTTCAAAGGATAATATAAAGATCTTATATGAAAACCAGTTTGAAAAGGAAGCAGCAGAATAGTCACAACTCAGCAAGTATGCAAGTTCAAGAAAACAAACACAAACAGGGAAAGGGGTTAGGGACAAGTAATGGTAGCAGCATATTTGCACGTAATCAGTCCTTAGAGCAAAGTTACAGGTTCTCAAACAATCACAATTATCACATAACATTAAGTATTGAACAGAGTCACATGCTCGATGCAGACTTGAATCATATAACATCTAAGCATTATGTAGAGGGGAAAGACTTATAATATTAGGAGTTATGCAGAAGATGAAAACATATAAGAGATACTAGTCATGCAGAGATAAGAGTAACAGTAGCCACATAGGAAAATAGGTAGGCTAGTTTCACGGGAGTCAAACAAAGTCATAATGAATCACACAAGGGAAAGCAGGAGACATAATAGACTAAAAAGGAAAAGGGGATAATGGGACAGGCTAGTTACATGGTAGGTAGTAGAACCACATGATAAAACACAGCAAGATAGTAAGTAACTAATCAAGAACTGGAGCATATTGTATAGAGATAACATAAAACTAACTTAGAGACATACCAGTCGAATAGTAAGGAATAGCAAATTGCAGCAGTGTGCAGTATGAGGGAGCAGCAATAGAGAAAATAGAGAGAAAAAGAGAAAGGGCGCAAGAGAAAATGTAGCAGTTGTCTTGATGTATGTGTGTGTATGTTGCTAGTGAAAGAGTAGAAGCATATATAGTTGCAAACAGGTAGTAAATAAGGTAAAAAACAATTAGTTCAACAGAATTATGGAAGTAGGCATCAATTCGAATCAAATTAATAGAAGTACTCCCTTTAATTAAGGGGTCATACTGACAGTCCAAGTATAGCACATGTAAGTAAGACCAAGTTCAGAATCCTATTTAAGGAGAAATATATACGTATCAATTTGACAGTAATACCAGACACAAAAATAGAGCAAGAGATAGTTAAAAAATCGAAGATCAGTAAGGAAATCCTCAAATGAGGCCCTAGTTAGAGGAAATCATCATTAATTAGAGGAATATATCACAAGGAAGTAGTTTCAGCACCTAGAGCAAGTAATTAGCTGAGGTTCAGAAAATTTAATTAAGGAAAGGTCTGTAAGAATCAATCTAACAGTAGAATCAATCACATAATAAAGCAAGGGAATAATTTGTAGGTCAAAATTTAGGGACTTAAGTAAGAATCTCATAGAGTCAGGGATTCAACACTAGCACAAATGAACATGACATAATAGGGAGAATCAAAAATCAGAAACCCTAATGATTATAATAACAAGAAATCACATAGGTTTATAAATTTAGAAAAATAGAACAGCTCACAATATTATAAACAAAAAATAACATAGACAGAAATCAGAACATGGTACGAACATGATACAGGTGAAAGAAAGGAATAGCCAGGAACCCTAGTGATGAGCACATAGCAAATAACACCAGGCATCACAGAGTATCCACAAAAGCAAAGCACTCATGCTAAACAGATAAATGTAGATGGCCAATATACTCAGACTCACAGATTCAACCAAGAAAATTTGGGATTTTTAACAACAAATGAGTCACACAAGGGGAAAAAGCTCAAATAAAGTTAGAACACGGAAAAAAAAACCACAAGAATAACGCTACGAAATTAAAAGAGAAATGTTTCGAAAAAGGGTTTCAAACGCTAGTTTTGAAAATATGAGAAATCGTTTAGGAAATTGAGAAATCTTTGAAGGAAACATGGAAAGAACAAATAATATGTATAGATCTATTAGAAAAATCGAAAAGTTCAAAAGTTAGGGTTTCGTAAAAGCATCAGAGATAACCAGAGAACCTGCCGCGAAGCTCGAAGGTAATGGTGATTGTGGCATGGTCGTGTCAAAACCCCACCGGAGAAGGCCGGAAAATCACCAAAGCAGGAGCCCCAGTTTTGGTCCAGCATGGTTGAAACCCATGGAGGTCTCAAAGACGGAGAGCATCGGATAGATAAGGCTTCAACGCGGCTGGTGGTTGAAAGGACGTGAGTCTGGAAGTGGCCGGAGATGAAGGCTGGAGGCCATCGGAGAACTAGAAGATTCTAGAGAGAAGGGGGAGAGGAAGAGATCAAAAGAGAGAGAGAGAGAGAGAGAGTCAGTCTCAAAGAATGAGAGAGACGGTGGAGGGGGGGGGGGTAGGTAAGGGTTAATTAAGGTAAGAAGGAATCTAGGCCGTTGATCTTATTTGTTCAACGGCTCAGATTTAATCAGGGGTTGGGCCCGGGTTATTATTGGGTTTTGTCTGGGTTAATTTTAGGATTGGGCTGGGGTGAATAATCTGATGGGTTGGGGTTAGTTGGGTTTAAAGACTAGGGTAAATGTGGCTATAATTTAAAATAATGTGGCTAATTGTTAAATACCCGTAAAAATAGATAATTAATTAATTAAAATAGCTAATAGTTGTATAAAAATAAAATTAAGTTAAAATAGGTAAAATTACAATAATCAAACAATATTAAAAATGTACGAAACATAAATTTGAATTTTAAAAGGTATAAAATGTCTAATTAGGCCATAATTGCAAAACGATTGTAATTGTAATTAAATAAGACCCATTGGCCAATTTATGAAATAATTTGATTTTAATAAGTAAAAAGTGATTATGAATGAAATACTGAACTGGAAAATATTTTGAAATTATTTAGAGCACAATTTATGAATTATTTAAATATGAAATATTAAAATAAATAGGAAAATAATTGAATAAAAATATGGAAAAATAGGGAAAAATACTCATTATTACAAAGAGTAATTTAGAAAGCTTATATTCAAGTTTGCAAATAATTTGAGGGAAAATTGGGTATCAACAGCTGCCCCTCTTTACCCGGGAAGGATGAAAAAGTTGTCGGGTAAAGATATGATGGCCAATTTTGACCGAGATGAAACTGCGGGATAGAATTTTGCCGCACCCTGGTTTCTAAGCTGCCTACATATCCCTGGTTTTACACGAATCGGGCCGTATGTAGTTCCGGGATTATCGGCGAAATATACTGGTGATGTTTCACAAGAACGGACGCAAGGTGCATGGTAGGGTAAAAGTAGGAAGTTCTTACGGGGTGGTGTCGGAGAACTGGAGCGGTCTGCTCCTTCCTGGTTGGCTATTCTTGCCGGGTTACTTTCAGATAGAGAACAATCGTATATTGTGCATAATATAAACATGATGCAAGTTCCCGTCGGAGTATGAATGTTGTCTTTGGACAATTAGGATGATGTCCTTAGACCATGATGTCCTGGGCCATGAATCGCTTAGCGCGGGATTCGCAGGCTATGAAATAATGTTCTCCGGCCATGAGGATGGTGCCTCCGAAGGATGATGCCTTTGAATAATGATATGCAAGTTGAAAAGGAGATCTGCAGGCTATGAAATGATGTTCTCGGGCCATGAGGATGGTGCCTACGAACGATGACGCCTTTGGAAAAGTTGGCGATATTTTAGCCCATGAAGAATGAAGTAGTATGATGTTGGCAAGACAGAGCTTAGTCTTGCAATTTGCAAAAGAAAGAGGGCAGAGCTTAGCCCGAAAGAAGGCGTAAATAAACAAGGTGACTGCTTTGAAAAGGTAGAAAGGAGCTTAGCGTAATGAAATAAGATGCGGAGAGAGGCAGCATAGAACCTCAAAAAGCGGAATGATAGACTTATGCAGTGTAGGAAATAAAATGCAGGGGAGGTAGCGTAGAACCTCGAAAGGCAGAATAGGTAGCCTTATGCAAGAAGTAAATGCAGATGGAGGTAGAGCTTAACCTCGGAAGGTAGAAAGGTAGCCTTATGCAGATGCGAATGCCGATGGAGGTCGACCTTAACCTCGGAAGATGGAGACAGAGCTTAGTCTCGGAAGGCAGAATGGTAGCCTCATGATATGATGCGAATGCAAATGGAGGTAGAGCTTAACCTCATGCAGATGGAGACAGAGCTTAGTCTCAAAAGGCAGAAAGGTAGCCTCATGCAATGATGCGAATGCAAATGGAGGTAGAGCTTAACCTCGGAAGGCAGAAAGGTAGCCTTATGCAACGCAGAGAATAAAGCGACAGTAAGAGTTCCTAGCTGGTGATAAAGTGCGGTGATACGATTGTTATGAATGAAGTATCGTTTGCAATGATGATAATAGTAAGCGTTGGCATGTGCGATGAGTTCGAGAGCGTATCCTTGAGAAACATGCGTCTTGTGGGGATAATAAGATGTCTTGGGCTTTTTGCCGTATTTGTGCCTGCATCCAAAGAAAAATTGTGAGTTCCATAAGGGTGAGGGTTAGTTCATATCCCTGCTGGCTCGGATCGGCTTGTCTGCTTGATGATAATGACTTTGTTTGTACCACAGGGGTAGCGTTGCTAAGACAAGCTCTTTTTAAGAAATAAATATGCATGGTTTTATAAAAATATGATATAACATATAATAAAAATAATTTCTTTGGATGAACCGACGACCACGACGCGGTTTGCAACCTCTCTTGCTGCAGAGATTTGAGGGTCCTCCTCAACATTTTGCCCCAGTTTTATGGGTGAAGTCTTCTGGCTGTTACTGGTGCGGTGCTCGGCTGAATTTGCTTCGGAACTTCGAGTTCCCTCTTCAAAATTCTACCCCAGTTTCCATTGGTGGGGGAAAATGAAAATTTTATTAAAATATGACTGAACCCATAGGGTTGCCTACGTATCCCCTCTTAAACATGAATCAGGTCAGGCATAGTTCAATTTACAACATAAAAGCATATCGATTACACAATAGTAGCGCTTGACTGCATCTGAATTGATTGGTTTAGGCCAAATTTCTCCATCCATTTTTGCCAGTATGAGTGCTCCTCCTGTTAGCTCTCGGTGAACCATGTACGGGCCTTGCCAATTGGGAGAGAATTTCCCTTTTGCTTCGTCTTGATGAGGAAAGATTTTCTTTCACACCAGCTGCCCCGGTGTGAATCGTCTTGGTTTGACTTTCTTGTTGAAGGCTCTGGTCATTCTATTCTGATATAGCTGACCATGACAAACCACATTCATTTTTTTTCCGTCTATGAAGGCCAATTGCTCATAGCGGCTTCTTACCCATTCTGCGTCGCTGAGCTTAGTTTCTTGTATGATTCTTAGAGATGGGATCTCAACTTCAGTAGGAATGACGACCTTTGTACCGTATACCAACATGTAAGGTGTTGCACCGGTTGATGTGCGAACCGTGGTGCGATACCCCAGTAAGGCGAATAACAGCTTCTCATGCCACTGCTTGTGCTTCTCTATCATCTTTCTCAGTATCTTCTTGATGTTCTTGTTGGCATCCTCAACGGCTCCATTCATTTGAGGTATGTATGCTGTAGAATTCTTGTGTTTGATCTTGAAGGTTTCACACATACTCTCATCAAATCACTATTGAGATTGGAACCGTTATCGGTGATGATTGACTCTTGAACTCCAAATCGACAAAAAATACGGTCGCGGACAAAGTCGGCTACCACTTTCTTAGTAACTGCTTTGTAAGATGCTGCTTCGACCCATTTGGTGAAATAGTCAATGGCAACCAAAAAGAACATGTGTCCATTGGAGGCGGCATGCTCGATTGGTCCAATAACATCCATGCCCCAAGCGGCGAACGACCAGGGTGAGCTTGTTGCATTAAGATAGCTGGGAGGTACCTTTATCATATCCCCATGTATTTGACATCGATGGAATTTGCGGACATACTGGATGCGGTCTGTTTCCATGGTCATCCACAAATAACCACCGCGAAGTATATTCTTTGCTAGAACAAACCCGTTCATATGAGGACCGCATGTACCGGCATTTATTTCCTCCAACAGCTTCGTTGCTTCCTTTGCCTCGACACATCTTAGCAAACCCACATCGGGAGTCCTCCTATATAGGATTCCTCCGCTGTGAAAGAAGTTGTTTGATAACCTTCGAAGAGTGCACTTTTGAGCAGCGTTTGCAAGCTCTGGGTATTCTCCCTCTGCCAAGTACTCCTTAATGTCATGAAACCAAGGCTTTCCATCTGCTTCTTCTTCAACGTGGGCGCAGTAGGGCGGCTGATTGTGAATCCCCACCGGGATAGGATGAATGAAGTTCTTATCTGGATGCTGGATCATAGATGACAAGGTGGCCAGTGCGTCGGCGAACTCATTTAAGATTCTGGGAACGTGCCGGAATTCAATCTTTGTCAACCTCCATCTCAATTCCTACACACGATGTAGGTATGGCAGTATCTTGGAATTCTTGGTCGCCCATTCTCCTTGGACTTGGTGTATCAATAAGTCTGAGTCCCCAATTAGTAATAATTCCTGAACATTCATGTCGATGGCCAAATTGAGCCCAAGGATACAGGCCTCATATTCATCCATGTTGTTGGTGCAGGAGAATCTGAGTTTGGCGGATACCGGGTAGTGCTAACCGGTTTCCGAAATGAAGACTTCTCCAATACCCACGCCTTTGAAGTTTGCGGCCCCATCAAAGAACATCCTCCAACCGTCATAGAATCCCGCAATGTCCTCTCCTACGAATGACTCATCCTCATCGGGGAAATACGTTTTCAATGGTTCGTATTTACCGTCCATAGGATTTTCAGCAAGATGATCGGTTAATGCTTGTCCCTTGACCACCTTTTGAGTCACGTAAATGATATCGAACTCACTTAACAGGATCTGCCACTTAGCTAGCTTGCCAGTAGGAATGGGCTTCTGAAAGATGTACTTGAGCGGATCCATCCTTGATATGAGGTATGTTGTGTAGGCGCAGAAATAATGCCTCTGCTTTTGTGCGACCCAAGTCAAAGCACAATAGGTGCGCTCTAATAGAGAATACCGGGCCTCATACGGAGTAAACTTCTTTCTAAGGTAGTAAATTGCTTGCTCTTTCCTCCCTGTTTCGTCATGTTGCCCGAGAACGCAACCAAAAGCTCCTTCTAATACGGCCAGGTAGAGTAATAGGGGTTTACCCAGCTCTGGGGGTACCAAGACTGGTGGTGTTGAGAGATACTCTTTGATTCTGTCGAAGGCTTTTTGACAATCCTCGGTCCATTTGGTGGAAGAACGCAATCGAACAATCTCTCTCATATATATCTTTGCCAACTTCTCCGCTAAATATGAAACTGATATCGGAATGAAGTGTGCTGACTTGGTCAGCCTATCCACCACAACCCAAACCATATCAAACATCCTTTGAGTCTGTGGGACTCCAACTACACAGTCCATGGTGACACACTCCCACTTCCACTCAGGAAGCTGAATCTGCTGCATCAAACCACCGGGTCTCTGGTGCTCGTACTTAACCTGCTGACAGTTCAAGCACCAAGCTACATAAGCTACAATATCATTCCTCATCCTCCGCCACAAATAATGTTGCCGCAAGTCCTGGTACATCTTTGCGGCGCCCGGATAAATGGAATACTGGGAACTATGGGCCTCATGTAGTATAAACTCATGAATACCATCAACATCAGGTACACAAATACGGCCCTGCATCCGCAGAACTCCCTCATCATCAACCGCAACATTCTTGGCACCTCCGTGCCGGACTGTATCTCTAAGAACACATAAATGACGATCATCATACTGCCTGACCCGAATACGGTCATACAATGAAGAACGGGCCACAGTATGGGCCAACACACTGCCAGTCTCAGAAACCTCCAACCTCAAAAATTGGTTAGCTAAAGCCTGAACATCCAACGCAAGAGGTCGCTCTCCGACTGATAAATGAGCTAGACTGCCCATACTGAGTGACTTCCTGCTCAAAGCATCGGCCACCACATTGGCCTTCCCCGGATGATAAAGAATGGTAATATCATAATCATTCAGTAAATCTAACCACCTTCTCTTCCTCATGTTCAACTCCTTTTGCCTGAATAGATATTGTAAACTCTTATGATCCGTAAACACCTCACAAGGCACACCATACAAGTAATGCCTCCAAATCTTCAATGCATGAACAATAGCTGCAAGATCCAGATCATGAACTGGATAGTTCTTCTCATGAATCTTCAACTGACGAGAAGCATATGCTATAACTTTGCCATCCTGCATCAACACTGCACCAAGCCCAACCCGTGACGCATCACAATACATGGTATACGGTCCTGAACCTGTGGGCAAAACTAACACTGGTGCCGTGGTCAAGACCATCTTGAGCTTCTGAAAGCTCGCCTCACACTCATCCGACCACCTGAACTGGGCACACTTCTGGGTCAACCTGGTCATTGGAGCTGCGATGGATGAAAATCCCTCCACAAATCGGCGATAATAACCTGCTAAGCCCAAGAAACTCCGAATCTCTGTAGCTGAAGTGGGCCTAGGCCAATATCTGACTGCTTAAATCTTCTTGGGATCTACCTGAATACGCTCTGACAAAACCACGTGGCCTAGAAATGCAACTGAACTCAACCAAAACTCACACTTGGAGAATTTGGCATACAACTAAGTATCCCTCAGAGTCTGGAGGACGACTCTAAGGTGCTGCTCATGCTTCTGTCGGCTGCGAGAGTATATCAATATATCGTCAATGAAAACAATAACGAATGAGTCCAAATAAGGCCTGAACTCTCGGTTCATCAACTCCATAAAAGCAGCTAGGGTATTTGTCAACCCGAATGACATCACCAAAAACTCATAAAGCCCATAACGAGTGCGAAAGGGTGTATTAGGAACATCAGACGCCGTAATCCTCAGCTGATGGTAACCAAATCTCAAGTCAATCTTGGAAAACACTATAGCACCCTGAAGCTAGTCAAATAGATCATCAATCCACGGCAGAGGATACTTATTCTTGATAGTAACCTTATTCAGCTGCCGGTAGTCAATACACATTCTCATTGAGCAATCTTTCTTCTTAACGAACAACACTAGAGCACCCCAAGAAGAAAAACTAGGCTTAATGAATCCTTTATCCAACAAGTCGTGCAACTGATCCTTCCATTCCTTCAACTCTGGCGGGGCCATACGATATGGCGGGATAGAAATGGGCTGAGTGCCCTGAGCCACCTCGATACAAAAGTCAATATCCCTGTCGGGTGGCATACTCGGCAGGTCAGCAGGGAAAACCTCTGGGAACTCACGAACCACAGGTACAGACTTCATAGAAGGAACCTGAGCACTAGACTCACGAACATAGGCCAAATAGGCAAAACAACCCTTCTCGACCATACGCGGAGCCTTCATATAAGAAATAACTCTACCAGAAGAATGACTAGGAGTCCCTCTCCACTCCAAACGAGTTACTCTTGGTAAGGCTAAGGTCATTGTCTTGGCATGACAGTCCATAATAGCATGATAGGGAGATAGCCAATCCATCCCTAATATAACATCAAAGTCCACCATATCCAGAAGCAAAAGATCAACCTGAGTCTCCATACCACCAATAACTACTAAGCAAGCACGGTAGACTCGATCTACCACAATAGAATCACCCACCGGGGTAGACACATATACAGGAGCACTCAGGGAATCACGGGAAATGCTCAAATAAGGGGAAAAATATGAAGACACATAAGAGAAAGTAGAACCCGAATCGAATAATATCGAAGCATCTCGACTGCAAACTGATACCGTACCTGTGATAACGGCGTCAGAGGCCTCAGCCTCAGGCCTGGTCGGAATAGCATAGCATCGGGGCGGAGCCCATTTTCACCTGCACATCTCTGGGTCTACCTGCTACGGCTGACCCCTACCTCTCATGACCTGCCCTCCACCTCTATGAGTCCAACCTCCACCTCTAGCACCACGACTACCCCTAGCTGGCTGAGGGGGCGAGGGTGAACATGATGCGGGAACCATGGCACGGGAACCCTGATACTGGGAACCACCAAAACCTCGGGGGAAAACCTTGGAAATATGCCCCATACCACCGCAAGTGTAGCAAGCCTTCGACTACTGAGAATACTGACCCTGGAACTGTCCCTGATGACCAGAATGACAACTCTGAAGACTCTGAATTGGCGGTGCACTGATGGGAGATGATGATGCATTGCGGGATGCCTGGAGTGCTGACTGATAAGGCCTAGGGGGATTACCTTTGCCAAAGGAATCTCTGCCTCCAGATGAGGCACCACTAAAACGGCCGAAATGATGAGGTCTCTTGTCAGACACCTGACCACCACCCTGGGATAATACCATCTGAATGCATCTGGCCACATCCCCTGCATCCTGGAAGGAGATATCAGTACCCGTCTCCCTGGCCATCCGAAGTCTGATAGGCTGAGCTAGACCCTCAATAAATCTCCGAACCCTCTCCCGATCAGTGGGAAGTATCATAAGTGCATGCCTGGCTAGAGTGATGAACCTGGTCTCGTACTGAGTGACAGACATAGATCCCTACTGGAGGCGCTCAAACTACCTCCGAAGATCCGTGTGAGTAATGGGAAGAAACTTCCCCAAGAATAGCTCGGAGAACTGAGCCCAAGTCAATGGTGCAAACCCAGCTGGCCTGGTCAGGAAATAGTCTCACCACCAAGTCTTAGCGGAACTCGAAAGACGAAATGCACCAAAGTCAACTCCATTGGACTCCACAGCGCCCATGTTTCGAAGAACCTCATAAAAACTTTCTAAATAATCTGTGGGATCCTCTGATGGTGCACCATTAAATGTAGTAGTGAATAACTTGGTGAACCGATCCAGTCTCCATAGAGCATCTGTTGACATAGTTAAACCCTCGGCTGCCGGTGCCATAATACTCAGCTGAGCTACTCCAGCCGTTTGAGGTGCTGGACCCTGAAACTGAGTGGCAAACTGCTCTGGGGTGTGGATGACAGGAGTCTGGGTCCCTCCCCCAGCCTGAGAACCAGCTGGTGCAGTAGGAATAAGACCGGCCTGAGCCACACTCTCCATAAGTCCCACCAAGCAGACTAGAGCGTCCTGAAGCACCGGGGTAGCAATGAACCTCTCTGGGACCTGAGCGGGTCCAACTGCAACTGTCTGAGCAGGAACCTCACCGGCATAGTCTACCTGTGGGTCCTCAACTGGAGCTGCTGCTCTAGCTCTGCCTCGGCCTCTAGCACGGCCTCGGCCCCTCGTAGGAGCTGCAATAGGAGAATCGGGCTGCTGATCGGTCGATGAGGAAGCACGCATTCCTAGGGGGATGACCTCTGCCCCTCCTTCGAGTGTCGTCTCAGAAGAGCTGATGATGCACTGCGGGATGCCTGGAGTGCTGACTAATAATGCCTAGGGGGATGACCTCTGCCAAAGGAATTTCTGCCTCCAGATGAGGCACCACTGAAACGGCCGAAATGACGAGGTCTCTTGTCAGACCCCTGACCACCACCCTGAGATAATACCATCTCAATGCGTCTGGCCACATCACCTGCATCCTGGAAGGAGATATCAGTACCCGTCTCCCTAGACATCCGAAGTCTGATAGGCTGAGCTAGACCCTCAATAAATCTCCGAACCCTCTCCTGATAAGTGGGGTGTATCATAAGTGCATGCCTGGATAGAGTGATGAACCTGGTCTCGTACTGAGTGACAGACATAGATCCCTGCTGGAGGCGCTCAAACTGCCTCCGAAAATCCGTGTGAGTAATGGGAAGAAACTTACCCAAGAATAGCTCGAAGAACTGAGCCCAAGTCAATGGTGCAGACCCAACTGGTCTGGTCAGGCAATAGTCTCACCACCAAGTCTTAGCGAAACCCGAAAGACGAAATGCAGCAAAGTCCACTCCATTGGACTTCACAACGCCCATGTTTCGAAGAACCTCATAAAAACTGTCTAAATAATCCTGGGGATCCTCTGATGGTGCACCAGTAAATATAGTAGTGAATAACTTGGTGAACCGATCTAGTCTCCATAGAGCATCTGCTGACATAGTTGCACCCTCGGCTACCGGTGCCACAATACTCGGCTGAGCTACTCCAATCGTCTGAGGTGATGGACCTTGAAACTGAGTGGCAAACTGCTCTGGGGTGTGGATGACCGGAGTCTGGGTCCCTCCCCCAGCCTGAGAACCAGCTGGTGCAGTAGGAAGAGGACCGGCCTGAGCCACACTCTCCATAAGTCCAGTACGACTCTCTACAAGAGGATGGAATATAAGTATACAAAGTATCACTCCAAGCATCAAATGCTGGTCAAAATTGTTGGCGAGGATGGCCAGTTCCAAGCAATGCACGATGCGATCAAGCAGAAGGACGAGGAGCTGAAGGAGAAAGATAAGGAGATTATGAGGGCCATCGGCCGATGTAGCGTGTTGGAAGGGACGCTGAGGTCTAAGGAGGATGAGCTCGAAGTGAGCAAAGGGGTGATAGCTGAGAATGCAGATCTCCAGGTGCAGGTGGCGTCCTTAAAGGTCGAGCTTGAACAAAGCGAGGCCAGGGTCATCAGCTTGAGGGCGGAGTTGAGCACTAGGGTGGAAGAGCTGAACCTGGCTAAGAGGACCAGGATGGCCGCTGTGGTGGAGGCAACAACCTTAGAGGGTACCCTACGTGTTTGTAGGTCTGAGAGGGCTAGCGAGGTGGAGACTTCGGCGCTCAAGGTGGCAACTTTGGAGGAGTAGATCGAGGGTTTAGAGGAAGATCTATCTGGGCTAAATGATCAGGTCGTCATCTTAAAGGACGAGAAGGAGCAAAAGCAGGCCCAACCGTTTACTTCTCGTACTTCTGCCGATTCTAGTGTATCACGTGAGTTTTACGAGATGTGGGTTCACACTGAGGCCCAACTTGACATGTATAAGTCTTTGAAGACGACCAGGAATGTTTCCGAGGTAGAGCTTGAGGGCGTTAGTGTCAAGGAACGCGCAACTCGTGAAGCCTATGGTTACGACCATGGTACACCCGACAGGGATGATGATGAAAAAGCCTTGGATGGGCTTGCCTCCTATCCTTAGTATGTTGATGAGTATGTCGATGATGCTGATGGGGATGATGCGGTGACAACCTTTGTACATATTTTTTTTTTGTTTTGCTGTTTTTCGTGAGGGCGTCCACGAGCTATTTGTAAAATGTATTGTAGTTGAACAATTGAAATGGAACAATTTTCGTTTTCCTATATATTTTCGAATTTTGTGTTTCCCTTTTTCCTCTCGTTGGCGTTTTCTCTAGTTGGAAAGTCCCTTACTTTTTGGCTGTTTGCATGTAAGGTTGATTTGGGCGGAGTCGGATATGGACCGATTTGAGGTCGAATACAAGTTAGCTCCAACGAGGTCGAGGTTTGATTTATTTGAGCGAGGTCTAATGTAAATAATTCGAGCGAGGTCGAATGTAAAGTAATTCGAGCGAGGTCGAATGAAAAGTAATTTGAGAGAGGTCGAATGTCAAATAATTTGAGCAAGGTCGAATGAAAAGTAATTCGAGCGAGGTCGAATGTAAAGTAATTCGAGCGGGGTCGAATGTCAAATAATTCGAGCGAGGTCGAATGTAAAGTAATTCGAGCGAGGTCAAATGTCAAATAATTCGAGCGAGGTCGAATGTAAAGTAATTCAAGCAAATGGATTGTCAAATAGTTCGAGCGAGGTCGAATGTAAAGTAATTCGAGTAAGTCGGATGTTAAATAATTCGAGCGAGGTCGAATGTAAAGTAATTCGAGCAAGTCGAATGTTAAATAATTCGAGTGAGGTCGAAAGTACGAGCAAGTCAAATGTTAAATAATTCGAGCGAGGTCGAATGAAAAGTAATTCGAGCGAGGTCGAATGTCAAATAATTCGAGTGAAGTAGAATGTTAAATAATTCGAGCGAGGTCGAATGTAAAGTAATTCGAGCAAGTAGAATGTTAAATAATTTGAGCAAGTCGAATGTAAAATGTTGAATAATTTGGTGGAGTTGTGCAAGAATGCTGCATACTGCTTTGTTTATTCATTAATTGGAGAATATTACATGTTATTGTTTGTTCCATACATACATTTGAGAAGTTCCAGTCTATCTATTCCCTTCATCGCTCGGCCTGGAGAAGTAGTTGATAGGCGGGGCGATGAATTCAACACTTAAACTTCGAGATGCCCTCTTCGTCGCCTCATTAAAAACCTCCCCGATAAAACCCAATTGGGATAAAACACTAGTGAGGGAAAAAGTGTACGACTTGGAGGACGTCCAATTCCAGAAGTTGAAGTATTTGAGGTGGGCGACGTTCCAATTGTTTGGTAGTAGATTTCCATCCATTGTTTCTAGTTGGAATGATCCTTTATTTGCTGTTGCCGTGATTTGGTATGGCCTGTCTCAATTGGTTCCTAGTTTACCTTCTATTGGGTCTTTGCTCGCCTGTGTTTTGGCCTTGAGTACACAGTCCCCAACTTTGAGTGGTCTTACTTTGGCCTTTATGTTGTAGTACCGTTCTGCTTGCTATTTTTGGGCTATCATTCTTATGTAATCCATGTCTCTTCGCTCATCCGCTTGGTCGAGGTCTTGCTTTATGTTTTCGTCGTTGCTTGGTCCACTCTCTTTGGAGTATCTCAAACTTGGTTCTCCGACCTCGATTGGTAACACTGCATCAGTTCCATAGACTAGTGAATATGGCATTTCTCGTGTTCTTGCTTTTGGCGTGGTGCGGTATGCCCGTAACACTTCCTGTAGTAGTTCCGGCCACAGTCCCTTAGCATTCTCGAGCTTCTTCTTTATGATGTTCAATATTGTTTTGTTGGAGGATTCAGCTTGGCCGTTGCCTACATGATGATATGGTTTGGAGAGTATTCACTTCATGTGCCATTTCTCGAAGAATTCAGCAGTCTTTTTCCCAGTGAACTGGGGTCCGTTGTCACAACTGATTTCTTTGGGGATGTCGAAGTGGTGTATGATGTTCCTCCATATGAATGTGATAACTTCCTGTTTGCGTATTTGGGCGAATGCACATGCTTCTACCTATTTAGAAAATTAGTCAGTTAAAACCAAAAGGAATCGTACATTACCTCGTCCTGCTAGAAGTGGTCCAACGATGTCCATTCCCCATTTATGGAAAAACCATGGTGATGTGACTGAGTGGAGGTGCTCGCCCGCTTGGTGTATCATTGGAGCGTATTTCTGACACTGTTCGCAGTTCTTAACGAAGACAACAATTTTCTTTTTCATGTTGGGCCAGTAATAGCCTGCTCGTATGAGGCATTTAACGAGGGATCGGTTGCCAATATGGGCTCCACAGTGGCCTTCATGTACTTCCTTGAGGACGCGCCTGGTTTGGTTTGGCCCTAGTCATTTTGCCAAAGGGCCGCCAAACGTTCTTTTGTACAAGTCGTGGTTGATGATGTTGTATCTGGCCGCTTGCATTCGAAGCTTCTTGGCTTCTTTTTTGTCTGATGGGAGTACTCCCTCCTGCAAATATGCTACAATGCGGTTGCGCGAATCCTAAGTTAAGTTTAGAGAATGTACCTCGATTTGGTCTATTGACGAATGGAGGAGGGTAACCACATTTTCCTTTCCGCTTATATTCTTAGTGGCTGCAGCTAATTTGACATTTTGTGCCCATGGTATCTGGTCGAGTTGACATTCGTCGAGCTCTGGTAGTAGCTTATGAATTTCTACCTGATACTTTTGCAGCCTTTGTTCTTTGATTTTGAAAGTCCCTGTGACTTGGTTGACAACGAGTTGTGATTCACATTAGAGGATGACTCGTCGTGCTCCATAATTGAGAGCTAATATTAGTCATGCAATAATGGCCTCGTACTCGGCGTCATTGTTAGTCATATCAGGGCACTGTATGGACTGGTAGATGACTTTGCATGTTGGGACCTCAAGTTCAAGTCCCAGTCCAGATCCTGACGCGTTGGAAGCGCCGTCGGTGTATAGGACCCATAGGTCTGGTAACTTTGGGGAGGTGTGAGAAGCTTCCTGCTCGACCTAAGACATTATTTTGGCACTAAAACCGGCGATGAAGTCAGCGAGTACCTGCGACTTTATCGCTGTTCGCGGCTGATATGTTATATCGTGCACGCTCAATTCTATGGCCCACTTGGCGAATGTTCCTGACAACTTGGGTTTATGTAGGATGCCTCTTAGGGGGAAGGTCATGACCACTGATATGGGGTGACATTTGAAAATAGGGTTTAAGCTTTCGTGAAGCTACGACCAATGCCAGGGCAAGCTTTTCGAGGTGGGGCTACCTCGTTTCGGCGTCGACCGGGGTTTTTCTAATGTAATAGATTTGAGATTGCATACCTTTGTTTTCACGGACTAGCAGTGCACTTACTGCGACGTCTGACATGTCCAAGTATATCAAGGGATGTTTGCTGTGTTCTGCTTTGGCGAGTAGCGAGGGCGAGGAAAAGTATGCCTTTAGTTCTCTTAGGGCCTCGATGCACTCTGAATTCCACTGGAGTCCGTTGCCCTTTTTGAGCACGTTGAAGAATTTATGGCGTCTGTCAAAGGATAGTGAGATGAACCTCGACAGGGCGGCTATACGACCGATCAGTTTCTGTACCTGTTTCTTACTGGTCAATATTTCAGGTATTCCCTCAATGTCTTTGATTTGGCCGGGAATGACCTGGATGCCTCTTTGCGACACCAAAAAACCGAGGAACTTCTCAGAGGTCACGCCAAAGACACTTTTTGGGTTTCAGCTTCATGCCATATCGCCTTAGTATATCGAAGGCTTCCTTCACATGGTCGATGTGGTCCTCCTTTCTTTTTTATTTGACTAACATATCATCTGTATAAACTTCCATTGTTTTGTCGAGATGGTCCTTGAATATCTTGGTGAGCAACCTTTGATAAGTCGCCTCTGTATTCTTCAACCTGAACGACATGACTCTGTAGCAGTACGTCCCCTTGAGGATTTGGTTGCAACCTGAGTAGGCGTCCAAGAAACTTAACATCTCTTGCCCCGCTATTGCGTCGATGAGTAGATCGATGTGAGGCAACAGAAAGGAGTCTTTTGGACAGGCTTTGTTTAGGTCCGTGAAATCCACGCACATGCGCTACTTCCCATTTTTCTTCTTCACCATGAACACGTTGGCATCCCATTAGGGGTATTTTGACTCTCGGATGGAGTCGTTGGCGAGTAGTTGTTCCACCTCATCGTGGATGACCTTATTGATTGTGGCGTTGAATTTTCTTATGATTTGTCGTACTAGCGGGTAAAGTGGATCAACATTCAGCTTGTGTGTGGCTATGTATCTCGGGATACCTGGCATATATGCATGGGAGAAATCAAATAGATCAATGTTGTCAATTAAAACATTATGAAATTTACCTGGTTCTAGTTTGTGGCCGATATAAGCTTTTTTGTTGTGGTGGTTGCTATCTAGTTGGACGGGGTCGAGGTCTTCTACCGTTGACCCTGTGGCTTCCACGACGTCTAGGTCCGTGATGTCGCCTTTTTGTTCGTCGAGTTTAGGCCTCGACTGCGGTAATTGCTATGCTCTTGAGCCCACTTCCTTTAAGTGTTGAGTGTATGTGCAATCTTGGGCAATGCTGTAGCACTTTTGGGCAGTGCGCTGTTCACCACGGATGCTGAATATTCTCCAAGGAGTAGGAAACTTGATTACATGATATAAGCTAGATGAGGTGGCTCTCATGGCATGTATCCAGGGTTGCCCTATGATGGCGTTGTAGGTTTTGTCCTGGTTAATGACATGGAAGGTTGTTTCGAGAGTGATGACCCCGGCCAGAACGAGAAACGTTATCTCTCCTGGGGTTCGTTCAACTGCATTATTAAATCCTGATAGTGTTATGCATCGTGGTACTATCTTGTCCTCGAGTCTCATTTGTGCGAGAACTCGGGGGTGGATAATAAATGCACCGCTCTCGTCATCTACCATTATTCTTTTTACATTAGTATCTTAAATACGTAAAGTAATGACAAGAGCATCGAAGTGAGGAAAGTTCAAACTGTGGGTATCTAACTTATCGAAGATGATACTGTATTCGAGGTCGTCATACCATTCATGGGTGATCGACCGCTTCAGTTTGTGTGTGGTGGTGAACTTTACGTGGTTGATTGCTACTTCCTCGCCTACGCCGATGATCATTTGGATGGTGCGGTGGGGGGGGGGGTTGGCTTTTGAGGGCCTTGGTGTTTTTCTCGTTCGTGGCCGAAAATATCTCTTCCTCGGTCGCTCATCAGCTCCCTTCGATGTCCGTGGTGGAGCATGTTCACCACCTCTTGCTGTAGGGCTATGCAGTCCTCGGTCTTATGGCCCCTTTCCTAATGGAACTCAAATAGGGCGTTTCAGTTTCTGGAATTCGGGTTGGACTTCATCTTTTGCGTCCACTTCACCTTAGGGCCAAGCTTCTCTAGTGCATACACTATTTCTGAAGGGGAAACACAAAAATTGTGAGCAGATAAAAATGGAGGCCTACCTCTTTCGTTTCGGTGAGTCCTAGTGTGTGGCCTGGACGACCCATTTATTTGGAGAAGAGGTGGTGGGATGGCCGTTCTGACATATGGTTAGTGCCTTTCTCGATTGAGGCGTGGGCCTGAATGATCTCTTCGACTATCATTACGGTTGTCTTTCCTCGACTTTGTTTGGACTGATGTTAGCTGCTGTGGACGTGGAGGCTCCCCTTTCATGTGAAGCGGTTACCCTCGCATGATGCGGAGGTGAGTCACTTCGCCTGGGTGTGGAACTCAACTTCAGATTCTCCTCGTCTTCTCTGTCACTCTCGTTGATGGTGTTTAGGAGGTTGGCATTGACATCCACTACTGCTTCCAGTCTTTCATCTTCTTTCATGGCATTTTTAGTTCGTGCAAACGAGAAAAAGATGGTTATTGTTGTTGTGTTTTTTAGATCTTGAAGAAACTAAAATTTTAACTAGAAATTCCCCGCAGACGGCGCCGAATTGTTTTACCAAAAAAGTGTTTAACCTTTTCTTAAAACGAATTAATGAAAAAATAGAAGGTGAATCCTAGTTAAATATAATAACTACTAGATCTGAAGTTTAGATATATTAATGATGTGGGGTTGTATCCGATAATGTTGACTACCAACTACAAATGCTCAATGATTGTCAATGAATGTAGTAATGAAAGCATGCAATAAATGTAGATAATGGAAATAAACATAATAAGGAGGAATTTATCACCCAAATGTCGATGACTTGGATGATTCTCCTTCCTGACAACAACGTGGAATAATAGAAAATGAAGGGGGACAAGGAATACTTGGATCTTGTGAATAAAAGGTGTATATCGAACAATGTAATTAGTGGACAAGACAAGCTTTTGTATATTCTTTGTAGTCAACCCTTTACAATGTGTTTTTATCAGAAAGTGAAGATCCCTTTTTGTTTTTTATCTCTTCCTATTTATAGGGGATATTCCTAAGAAACCCTAAAAAGTGCAACTGAAGGAATATCTAATGGAATATTCCTTCTATCTATTCTAAAACTTATTCTAATTGTTGCTTTCATACGTTCTTTACTCGACCTCGGCTCTAATACTTCTTTAGGTGACTCCTCGCCATTAAGTCGTGATCGTCTTTAACCTCGACCATATCCATTTGCAATCATTAAGTTCAGTCCAAATTTTGACCAATACAGACGTAGCTACTTCAAATGATATGAAATTAGAAATAAGGTAATTGTAGTTCACTTAGTGTGGAAAAAAGGGATCTTTACACAAATAATTAGGTAGATTCACTTTTTACTTTTCTAGCCAGAATACATAAATTTACACTTATTAAATACATATTATATATGAATAATAGATATATTATACATCCGCCGGCTATTTGAAGTTTAAGCGCGGGGTGAGCTGCTACTCAAGTTAATTCTTCAAAAGAAAAACAAAAAATTACAGTTTTTATCACTTGACCAAACATACCTATCGAATTGGACCTAAGTTTGAAGCCCTTACCCGTTTTGGCACCAGTTGTACATAACCTGAGAGTAAATTTTCATAGCATTTTAATATATACCCCTTTTTGGGGCCACCATGAAGTAATACTCGCATTGCACAAAATTTTACAGAATGTATCCGCTCGGATTTGAAATAGTTCAATCTCTTCAATGCAACTTCAGAAATCAAATTTGAAATTCTATCTTTCAAATGCAACTTCAGAAACTCGAATATGAAGTAGTTTAATCTCTTCAATGCAACTTCAGAAATTCAAATCTCAGGTAGTTCAATCAATTAAATGCAACTTCATGTTTCAAATTTAGGTTCTGAAACATAAACCTCTTCTTCGAATTTCAACAATTCAATACACGATTATAATGCCCAAATGTACTCCTAATGAGCTCAAATGTGAATATAACTTTCAAATATCATTAAAAAAAATCTCAGTCATTAAATTGTCAAAACAACAAAATTAACAAACACATTTTGCAATTAAGAAGAAGAAGAAGAAATTTTAAGCACAAAGAAAAAGAAAATAACAATAAAGAAGAAGAGAAATATGTATGTGTCTGAGGTTAGCCAAAAATTGGGTTTTAGTTAAATTTATTTTAGAAAGTGCATATAAATATGGGTGTCACATAAAAGTTTTATAAATTTTCACTCACTTGCCTACATTAAATTTAATAGCCATTATTCAGTTTTTGTTGTTTTTTTTTACTTTCTCTCTCAAGTTCTCACACCTTCTTTACTCAACTCAGCAAAACTTTTTGCCATTGCTGCCTCTTCCCCTATTTTTTGTGCTCTTTTTCTTTCTTTTTCCAGGTAATGTTCTCTTTCATTTTACAACTAATTCACTTTGAATTTTTGCTACAATTTAAAGTTATTTTTTTTATTTTAATTTCTCTTGTACAATATGGTTGAATTTTTGTTCCTTTCATCTCAGTTCATACTTTCATTTCAGTGCAGGTCTTTTATTTTACTTTTTAAGGTATAATTTTATTTGTATTTATTTTACAATGTGAGTATTAATTTTAGATGTAATGTGGAACCCTTATTTTATTCGATATTTCTTCTATGTTTTTTTTTTATTTTGTGACGTTATTTTGGTAAAGTTTGATATATGCAAGTTTAACAATGTAGCGTGACTTTGCCTTTATTACTGGTATGAATTTCTTTTTCTTTTGTTGCTTTTAGTGTATAATATTATATCTAATTTTGGGTGTAATGTGGAACTCTTGTTATTTTAAGATTTTTTCTTCACTTCTTTTTAGATTTTTGCTTTGTTATTGCTTGTGTTTGTGTTTCTATGTGATTTTCACTTTAGTAGAATGCCTTATTGTTTGCAGATTTCCCCGCATGTGTGTTTGAAAATGTCTTCTTCAAAAACGAGCAAGAAGCAAAGGAGTAATGTTGATGTTGGTACGTAGAGTAACCTTCCCTTGACCCTATTTCTAAAGTGGATGGGCATGTCCAGTCTAGATCCCTGACGATAATGATAATTTTGAGTCCTCTATTACTCCTACTGTATGCGGTCGAAATCAGGTGTGGCCGATTTCGTAGGTTCGAGGGGTCACCCCGAAGCCCGAGTTCAAACAAATCAAGCAAGTTCGGAGGATTGGGTTCGAGACTAATGATGGAGAGCGGGTCTCGAGGACCAAACCACACAATACCAGAGGCCGAGTATGAGCTACCTCGAAATAATGCCGTTATGGGCTTGTACCAGAATGGGCGGGAATCCCGCAATGGCACAAAGATCAAGGCGTAAATCCCGAGATGGATTTGTACGAATTCGTACAAATCCGTTACAAAGTTTTACCAATTAGATTCCTTTCTAGAAATAAAAATGTACCTTATTTAGGACCCCCTATTATATAAAGGGGAGACTGTTTATTTGTAAACATCATCAATAATTGGCAAAGAATATACACTCTTACTTTTGTACTCATCTCTCATCAGAATTGTTCTGTAGCTTTATTATATTCTCTTTGCTTTATTTTACTGTTCATCGGAGTCTATCTCGAGGTTATCTTGGCTCGAGGTCGAGACTTGTTCATACAATGGTTTGATTTAACTTGCTTACTTAACTCTCACACTTATCTTCTTGTCTATCAATCAGTATTGGACTAAATTGCATATCTTTAAGACCTCATTATAAGTTTAGTTGTTACTCATATTTTAGGGTAAACAGTTTGGCGCGCCCCGTGGGACTAAAGATAATAGTGATTATTTCAGTGCTGATTTTTGATAACACACGTTCACACTTGTTCTTGTCAAAGATTCTTTGTTTTAAGGCTAAAACATGTCGAGCTCGCTGAACACACCCATACATGGCAATGACGGTGTCAGATTTCATGGAGAAAATGATTATGCAGTTGCTTCAGGGGCCGGTGTACCACCACTTAATCCCGGGGTAGTGCCAGTTCCAGATCCAGTCAATGTTGGTCCACACATTGCTATAAATACGGACTTAGGTGCAGACATCGGAGGAAGTGTACACGGGGAGGTCCGACCCGGTGGTCAAAGAACGAAAGGCCAAGGAGATGGGGGAGTTAGCCTCCAAGTAATCTTCGAAATGTTACAAGCACAGCAAATTGCTATTGCTCAGTTACAAAGTCAGCAAAAAACTCCAAGTGCGGTTGGACCAGAAATCACTCGCCGTACTGAGCCGGTGCCGGAAAGATCGAACGATAATTGATCTGGGGCTTACTCTACAATCATAAAGATGCTCGAAGAGCTCACCAAAAGGACCGAGTCAGGAAAAAAAGGATCGAGGATAATGACAAAATGGTGGAGACATACAACTCATGAGTCGACCAAATACCATGGGCGCCTCCGACGTTAAAGGGTTTAAATTCCAAAAAGTTCATGCAAAAGCCTTTTCCCCCGAGCGAGGCCCCGAAGCCTATTCCAACGAAGTTCCGCATGCCGTACATACCTAAATACAATGGGACCATCGATCCTAATTAGCATACCACTACATACACATGCGATATAAAGGGAAATGACTTAGAGGACGATGAGAGTGAGTCCGTTCTGCTGAAAACATTTGGGGAAACTTTTTCTAAGGGGGAAATGATATCGTACCACAACCTCCCCCGAACTCTATCGATTCATTCGCCATGTTGGTGGATTCATTTGTGAAGGCACACGCTGGTGCTATAAAAATTGCAACGAGGAAATCAGACGTCTTCAAAATTAAACAAAGGGACAACGAAATGTTAAGGGAGTTCATGTCCCGGTTTCAGATGGAACAAATGGAGTTACCACCGGTCTCCGATGATTGGGCCGTTCAATCTTTCACCCAGGGATTAAACGAGCGGAGCTCGATAGCATCACGACAGTTGAAACAAAACTTGATTGAGTACCCCGCCGTGACTTGGGCAGATGTGCACAATCAATATCACTCAAAGATTAAGTTCGAGGATGACCAGTTGGGATACCCCTCGGGTTAAGTATATCCGAGCAGAGTGAAAGTGAAAGACTCGAGGGATACCGACAAGGAATCAAGGTCGAACAAGGAACGATATTAGCCATATGCCGAAGAACGAATAATCAACAGTTCGAGGTGCAATGCATCTCAGAATGATCGAAGAGTGGATCGAGGGTAGAATCCTCGGGGACTCATGAGTAAGACTGGTTTTGATAAGCATGCAGGATCAGCAGAGGAACCTCGATTATCATAGTACAATTTCATCGTCGATGCCTCGGGTATCCTTTCAGCCATTGGAAAGATTAAGGACAGCAGGTGGCCCAGGCCCATACAAACTGACCCTTCTCAAAGGAATCCTAACTTAATGTGTAAATATCATGGTCATGGACATAGGACCGAGGACTGCAGGCAGTTAAGAGAAGAGGTAGCTCTACTATTCAATGAAGGTCATCTTCGAGAGTTTCTCAGCGATAGAGCCAAAAACCACTTCAAGGAAAGAGACGCCAATAAAAAGAATGAGCAAGAAGAGCCTTAACATGTTATCCACATGTTCTCATGCGGAGTTGACATCCCAGAGGGACCTGTTTTCAAACGCATCAAAGTGTCAATTACAAGGGAGAAACAAACTCGAGACTACATGCCCGAAGGCACCCTTACATTCAACGATGAAGATACAGAAGGACTCACTCAGCCGCACAATGATTCCCTGGAAATTTCTATTGTGTTAAATAAAATTCAAGTTAAACGTGTTCTTGTGGATCCAGGTAGCTCGACGAACATAATCAGGTCGAGGGTCGTAGAGCAGCTCGGACTGCTAGATCAAATTGTACCTGCATCCCGAGTCCTGAACGACTTCAACATGGCCAGCAAAATGACGAAGGGGGAGATAATCCTACCAGTGAACGTAGCTGGGACCATACAAGACACAAAATTTAATTTCATCGAAGGTGACATGAGATACAATGCATTTCTTGGAAGGCCGTGGATCCATAACATGAGAGTAGTGCAATTGACCCTTCACCAAATGATGAAGTTTCCGACAAAACGTGGTGTGAAGACAGTGTACAAAGAGCAACACGCAGCAAGGAGATACTTGTAGTTCATGATTTGACACCAGCACCAGCACCCTCGACCTCGGAGAAATCGAACATCAAAGAAAAGTAGATGACTAAATAGCAATCATAGTCCACAGCCTCGATGGTATCAGAGGAACAGGTAGTCGAGGACGAAGAAGAGAATTTCTTTACCCCTCGAGCCTTCGTCACTCTCGAGGAATCAGATGCAACGAAGTCTGCAGTCGAGGAACTAGAGAAGTTGATATTGATCGAGCATCTACCAGAACGGAAGGTATACATAGGAACGGGATTAACCCCCGAGCTCATGAAAAAAACTCATTCAATTCCTTATTGATAAAATAGATTGTTTTGCTTGGTCCCGCTTAGACATGATAGGGATCCAACCGGAGATAAACACCCATCGACTAGGTCTCGACCCCAGGTTGAAATTGGTGAAGCAAAAGAGAAGGCTCCAGTCCGAGGTGAAGCATGCATTCATAAAGGACGAGGTAACTAAACTTCTCAAAATAGGGTCCATTAGGGAAGTAAAATATCCCGAGTGGTTAGACAATGTGGTCGTAGTCCCTAAAAAAAGAAACAAACTTGGAATGTGCGTAGATTACAAAGATTTGAACAAGGTATGCCCTAAAAACTATTTTCCACTGCCTAACATCGACTGTATGATCGGCGCCACAGCCGGCCACGAGATCCTTACTTTCCTCGATGCCTACTCCGGGTACAATCAAATTCAATGAACCCGGAGGACCAAGAAAAGACTTCATTTATCACTAAGTATGGAACATATTGTTACAATGTAATGCCCTTTGGGCTAAAAAATGCAGGAGCTACATACCAACGCCTAATTAATAAGATGTTCGAACAACAGATAGGCAAATATATGGAAGTTTTCATTGATGACATCCTAGTTAAGTCACTGCGCGCAAAGGACCATTTGACTCATTTGCAGGCAACGTTCGAGATTTTGAGAAAATACAACATGAAACTCAACCCCGAGAAATGCGCTTTCGGAGTTGGCTCGGGCAAGTTCCTGGGTTTCATGGTGTCAAATAGGGGGATCGAGATCAAACCCGGCAAAATTAAACCCATTAAAGAGATCACCATCGTGGACAGTGTAAAAGCTGTACAACAACTAACCCGATGGATAACCTCTTTAGGCCGATTTATCTCGAGGTCGTCAGATCGAAGTCACAGGTTCTTCTCCTTACTCAAAAGGAAGAATGATTTCGCATGGACTCCGTAATGTCAGCAAGCGTTGGTGGAGTTAAAGTGGTACATGTCGAGCCCACCTCTGCTTCACACTCTGAAGGTGGACGACAAGCTTTACTTATCTTGGCTGTATCCGAGGTGGCAGTAAGTGGCGCGCCAGTTCGAGAAGAGAAAGGTACAAAATTTCCTGTTTATTATGTAAGCCGAACCTTAGGAGATGCAGAAACCAGGTATCCACATTTATAGAAGTTAGCACTTGCATTAATAAGTGCATCTAGAAAATTGAAGCCATATTTCCAATGTCATCCCATATGTGTGTTAACCACGTACTCACTTCAAAATGTTTTTCATAAGCCCGAGTTATCGGGCTGATTGGCAAAGTGGGCCATTGAGCTTGGGGGGTACGATATTGAATATTAACCCCGAACAACTATAAGTCTCAAATTTTTGCAGACTTCGTGGTGGATTTTACACCTACCCTCGTACCCGTAGTAGAAAAGGAACTTATACTAAATACGGGTACATCATCGGGGGTATGGACCCTCTTCAATGAGGGTGCCTCGAATGTGAAAGGGTCTGGGCTCGGTATTGTTTTATAACCACCTACGGGTAGTGTCATTTGACAATCTATCAAAGCTTCTAGATTAACTAACAATGAGGCCGAGTACGAGGCCATGATTGCAGGTCTCGAATTAGCTAAAAGCCTGGAAGCAGAGGTCGTCGAGGACAAATGCGACTCTCTGTTTTTGGTAAACCGAGTAAACAAAAGCTTCGAAGTTCGAGAATATAGAATGCAAAGATATTTGGACATGTTACAAGTAACATTGCTTCGCTTCAAGGAGTAGACGTTGGACTATATACCTCGAGAGCAAAATAGTGAGGTCGGCGCACTCGCAACTTTGGGGTCATCGGTCGAGGAAGACGATATTGTCCCGGGGATTGCTGTCCAGTTATCGAGATCCGTAGTCGAGGAAACTCTACAAGTTTGATGTGGGATTGGAGGAATAAATACGTCGAGTATTTGAAGCACGGAAAGCTCCCTTCGTACCCTAAAGAGTCGAGAGCCCTACGAGCCAAAGCAGCCCGATTCACACTAGATGAAAATGGAAGGTTGTACAGGAGGACCTTTGATAGACCATTGGTTGTATGCTTAGGACTGGGGGTCACCGATTATGTTTGATGAGAAATCCACGAAGGCACTTGTGGGAACCACTCCGACGCTGACTCTTTGATTCATAAAGCAATTAGAGCTGGGTATTACTGGGATAGCATGGAGAGAGATCTAAGGAGTTCGTTCGACAGTGCGACAAATGCCAAAGGTTTGCACCGATGATCCATTATCCTGGTGAACAACTCCGTTCAGTCCTATCCCGTGGACATTCATTAAATGGGGGATGGACATCGTCGGCCCATTTCAAACAACACTAGGTAAAGCTAAATTAATTTTGTTTATGTCTGACTACTTTTCAAATAGGGTAGAAGCGCAGGCCTTCGAGAAAATAAGAGAAAAAGAAGTCATAGACTTCATATGGGATCACACCGTGTGCCGATTCGGGATATCCGCTGAAATAGTATGCGACAATGGGAAGAAATTTATCGGCAACAAGGTGACAATGTTCCTCGAAGAACAAAAAATAAAAAGGATTTTATTAACGCCATATCACCCGAGCAAAAACGGCCAGGCGGAGTCAACAAACAAAACTATTATCCAAAACTCGAAGAAGAGGTTGAATGATGCTAAGGGGAAATGGAGAGAAGTGTTGCCCGAGGTACTATGGGCATATCAAACGACATCAAAATACAGCGCGGGAGCAAATCCGTTCTCCTTGGTGTATTGTTCCAAAGCATTGATTCCAGTTGAGCTCGGGGAACCGAGCGTCAGGTTTCAACACACAACCGAGGAATCGAACCACGAGGCTATGAACACTAGCCTCGAACTATTAGATTAAAAAGAGGAGTTGCGCTTGTTCGGATGGCTACGCAAAATCAAAGGATCGAAAGGTATTATAACAGGAGGGCCAACCTTCGCCACTTCGGAGTCGGGGACTTAGTTTTAAGGAAAGTCACCCTCAATATTAGAGACCCAAATGAAGAGGACTCGGCCCAAATTGGTAAGGAACATATAGAGTCGTCGGAGTCGTTGGAAAGGGATCTTACAAACTTAGCACGATGAAAGACGAACAATTGCCAAACAATTGGAATGTATCACTGCTCAAACAATATTATTTCTAAGGTATGATCTCCTCATTTTTTCATTTATATTCGAGACTAACTCATTGCAGGTGTTCGATCAAAGATGTCGAGACACCCTTCAACTCGAAGACCTTAGGTTTTAAAGCATGCATTGCACTCTTTTTTCCTTAGATCGGGTTTTATCCCAAATGGGTTTTGCCGGCAAGGTTTTTAACGAGGCAACAACTATATGCTACCTAAGGGAAATTCAACAAGTATCCAAGGCTTCTTTTCAATCAACCTCGAATACCGGGGGGAATCACCCTCGGGGACTAGCATTTCGAGGAAAATACTTCACCCCTCAGAAGGGGCTCGATAGGAAAACTTTGTAATGGGCCAAACAGTCAAAGGAACCGTGTCCATATAGAATAACCAAGCCCCGACAACAAACCATGTACGCATGTATGAGTCATTTAAAGAAGCACCGTTTCTATTAAACACTTTGTGTCTTGAACAAATTTGCTACTCCATACTTATGATACTATATGAGAAAAGGCTAAAGAACCAAAACACAAGTACATCTCGACTACTCGGGGACTATCATTGATAGTCAACACGTTCGAATTATGCAAACTCGAACTTGTAAGACCTCAAAGAGGCATCCATCGATGTAAAGGCCATGTCCATCACACTCGGGGACTATCATTTCGAACAAGTTAGAATTATTATCGGGAAACAAGTCCAAGAGATATACCCCAAGGCTTCGACCATACTAAAGACTACGGTCATATGAAAAGGCCAGTGGCGAAATAATGCGGCTCGGAGACGCCTGACTTCCTCCATAAACTAAGGCCTTCGAATACTTTGAAAAAATGGTTAAATAAGGCTACCCTCGGCAAACCAAGGGCTTCGATAAAATCAGCCCCCAAATAATTTAAAGGCTTCAATAACATTAGCATTCGAGATGTTAAATCACCTCAACACAAATGAGCTAGGAAAATCTTGGTTCCGATCGTCGAACCCTCGAAAAACCCAATGGGTATAAAAAATATATTCTAAGGCATGAAATTATTTTACAAAGTCAGTTAGCCAAAAATGGAAAATTATAGTCGCTTTTTAAGAGCCTAAGGGCCGACACACGAAGGATTCATCCCATCCGAACCCAAGGGTTTGATCACCCCGAGCCCAAACAAACATTGTTTACTATAGCTCGAAGACTTGTCACCACTTGACGCTGAAGGTATATACCTCAAAGGTTCGAACCTTAGTCTAACATGGTCACGACAAAGGAACCATTCAAGGAGGAATCTCGAATACACTGTTCGAAGAAGAAAATTATTACAAAAAAAAAATTTAAAGCAAGAAAGATTGAGAAAGTATTCAAGGAAACTTCTTCTTTTATATATACATTCAAATGTTGGCATGTGCAAAGAATTCAACAAAAATGAAATACAAATAGGAAGTTCCTAACTACACTGAGGGAGCATCTCCTCCTTCGGGTGCATCCTCTCCTCCTGAAACTACTTCTTCCTCGGGGGCAGCCTCTCTATCGGGAGTAGTCTCTTCTTCGGCCCCCTCTTCATTTCCGGAACCGCCTTGGCTGCCTTCGATATCGTCATCATCATCATCGGAGGAGAGGACAAACTTGGCATCAAATTCATCCGCCTTTTCTTGGGCTATCTCCTCAGTAAGATCGAAGCCCTTAGCGTGAATATCCTCGACAGTCTCTCTCCGAGATCAGCACCTAGCCAACCTCTCCTCGAAGCTGCTCCAACATCTTCACCTTCTGCTGCAGCTGAGACATCGAAGGATTAGCCTCCGTAGTTGGGAGGGAAAGGCCTTTCTTTTTCAAAATGTTAGTTACCTGCTTCTCCAACTCGTCCTCGTATTCTCGAGCCCTGGTCAACTTCGCCCGAAGGTCTTTAAGCTCTTCCTTATTTTGATCACGAAGGAGCCTTAGGGCCTTCCCTTCACCCAAGGATTTGTTCAGATCGGCCTCACATTAGCTCAGCTCGACCTTGAACTTGGTAAAATCTTACAAAGAAAAGCAATGATCAGTCAAAGGAAAGAAGGAAATTGCAACATTGAGGGAATTGTAGCATTAAGAATTGAGGCTTACCTTAAAGAAGAGACGTTGGGCCTCTTCGAAGGTCAAGGACGCGTCGATAAGATCTACATCATTGACCCCAGTGAAACAACCCTGGAAAGGATCGTACTTACTAGGGGCTCTGCCTAACTCGAGTGTTTTCAGGGCCTGAGTATCCCTTATGGCCTCCTCGGAGTAGGCTGGTAATGACGAAGAATGACCCGTTGTGAAGGCCCCGTGCAGGTCGACCGAGGAGGTTTTATCGACCGTTGGTATCTCACAACTTTCTTTCTCCGTGGTACTCGTCGTAGGCTGTAGAAAATTGTAACCTCAGGCGATTCAGGAGCTTTGTCCTTTTCTTTTTTCGAGGTCTCCTCGCCTCGGGATGTGATCTCTGGCTCGGAGGGCTTAGCAGTCTTGTCGATATCCTGGTTTGATTCATCAGTGCCGAAACATCGCCCTCGTCGTTTTCATCCTCCATAAACTGGTGGGCTAAGTCTATATCCACCAAGATGACATTCATCTTGCACCTCCGAGAAAGCCCCACTTTGTTTTGAGGATCTTTAGGGTTCGAAGACTTTTTCCTCTTATTGTCTTTCTTCGGCTTCAGGATCTAAGATTCGAGCTTCTCCCCAGGAGGGGCCGACCTCATTTCAAAGAAATCTCCAATACCTGCATTAATAAAAGCTAAGTGTTAGAGAAGAAGCATCCCCGATAAAGAAGAGATTGTCATAGATCTTACCATGATGTTTGGCTTCCCACTTTCCCTTCGACAAGTCATGCCACTTGCGTTTCTCATATGAAGAGGTGGCGGCTAGCTTCCGGACCCAATCCTCGAGGTCGGGGATCGCATGGGGCATCCAAGGGACCGCTGCAAATTAAGGAAAGAACGTTAGGCAATGTATAGTAAAAATGCAGAACTTTGCTAAGGAAACGGGCTCGACTTACGGTTGAAGTTCCATTTCTTGGGGAACGACATTTTCTCCTCGGGGATGACATTGATGCTCCTCACTCAGATGAGACGGCTAATCCAATCTCGATCACTATGTTCGTCGTTTCTGGCAAAAAATGATTTGGTCGATCGGCGTTGAAGTTAAATCAACCCCGGAAGAGTTGAGGCCGGTACAAGCGAATGAGGTGGCTAAAGGTGAACTCGAGCCCCTCGGCCTTGCTGGAGAAGTATCGAAGCATTATCACAATTCATCAGAAAGATGGGTGGATTTGGCCAAGAGTAACTTGGTACATTTTGCAGAAATCAATCACGATTGGATCAAGGGGACCCAACGTAAAAGGGTTAGTGTACACACATAAAAAACCCTCCACGTGGGTGGTAATGTTCTCATCTCGGGTAGGGATCTGTACCACGACCCCCTCCCCCTAGATACAGTCCTCTTTCATGGCATCGATGTGATCCTTCGACATCGAACATATGTACCTCGAAGCGTGTTCACAACGACTGGGAATATCGGGTGGATTCTCGACGGTGAAGTCTTTTTTTAGGGTACAACCACTAGGAACAACCTCGTGAAGGGCCAACAGTAGCCTCCGTAGGGGAGAAGAAGAGGAAGTTCCGTCTTTTTGAGGAACAATTTTATAAGTTTTGGCCATTGATTCTTGTTGAGAAAAGCGGAAGGAAGTAAGTTTTGACAGCTTTTAGCGTTGATTAGGCGGAAGAATTAGTGGCGAAGAAGAGAAGGTAGAGAGAAAAAAAGACTAGAGGAATTGCAAATGGAAGCGAAAGTCCTTAATGAGGCAAGTAACCAAGTATTTATAGGAATTGACGACCAATCGGTGGCGCTAGTGGTCGACCAACACTGACGCGCATTTAATGTTTTGGGGAAGTTAACCGATGTGATGTTTCGGTCACTTCAACGCTCATGTAATGAGGATGATGTCACTATAAGGGACTTCAAAAATTTTAGATTCAAACCATTTCTTATCATTTTATTCTAAGAAACGCGGGGATTATCTATATGCGGTCGAAATCAGGTGTGCCCGATTTCATAGGTTCGAGAGGTCACCCCGGTGCCCGAGTTCAAACGGATCAAGCGACTTCGGAGGATTGGGTTCGAGACTAATGATGGAGAGCGGGTCTCGAGGGACAAAACACACAATGCCGGAGCCCGAGTATGAGATACTTTGAAATAATGTTATGGTCTTGTACCTGAATGGGCGGGAACCCAGCAATTGCACAAAGATCAAGGCGTAAATCCCGAAACGGATTTGTACGAATTTGTATAAATTCGTTAGACAACTGTTCCAATTAGATTCCTTTCCAGAAATGGAAATGTACCTTATATAGGATCCCCTATTATATAAAGGGGAGACTGTTTATTTGTAAACATTATCAATCATCGGCAAAGAATATACACTCTTACTTTTGTTCTCATCTCTCGTCAGAATGGTTATTTTGCTTTATTATATTCTCTTTGCTTTATTTTACTATTCATTGGAGTCTATCTCGAGGTTATCATGGCTCGAGGCCGAGGCTTGTTCATACACTGGTTTGATTTAACTTGCTTACTTAAATCTCACACTTATCTTCTTGTTTATCAATCAGTATTAGATTAAATCGCATATCTTTAAGACCTCATTATAAGTTTACTTGTTACTCATATTATAGGGTAAACACTTACAAAAACTTGCTAACAGGAAAGTAGTCGATTGACCCCTTCACGGACGAATAAAACTAATAGTCTTTTTTTTATTATTGTAGCTGAAGGGCATAAACAGTTACCCTACCAGTGAAGAGAAATCAAGGCTAAACATTTGTTTAACCAAAGAATCAGATTCTTAGTCAAAACTTATTTTAAGAAGTACTTGGGCTACTGATTATCAGGAAAATAAGCTAAAACAATAAAGTAAATTAGAGCCATGATAACCTCGAACTTTCCTTATACTACCGCGTGAGGCTTACTTTTAAATAGATTTGAAAATAATTATAGCTACGCACTTTAGCCCACCTTATGACGCTATGTGGCTTCAGGTAATTCCAAAGCAACACGCACATAAGTCCCACCTTATGCCGCCGCATGCCCATTAACCCCTATCCTTATATAGCCTTATGTGCATCAGTATCACATCACAATAACAACTCGCACCACAAGTGCCCATATATCACCACTTGCCAATAATCACAATATCAACTTTTCTACAACAATAGCCCATGGCTCAAACATAATGTGTACAAGAATATTAACAATAACAATTAATATAAATTTCTCAACAATAAAGATATCTCAACAATTAACAACTTACCTCATTGTGATAACGACTTTCATAGCTTCACACCAATAACTCAATAATGAGAAAGATAATGTGTAACCAGGATACTAAATAAGAATAACTAACAATGGAAGAGATAAACATGTAATAATGACTTAAAATAATGATAATCAACAATGAAATATATAACATGTAACAATAACTTCAAATAATCATAAATCAACAATGGAAGAGACAACATGTAACGATGACTTCAAACAATGGTAATTCAATAATGGAAGAGATAACTTATAACAATGAAAGAGGCAACTAAAGCATAAGAGAAAAATGTAATTAAAGCATGGAAAGAACCTAAGTAGCCTAAATCGGTCAATTACTACATTTAACTCGTGTACCCATTCGTCACCTTGCGTACACGACTTTCACATAGCACGAATGACACAATCAATCCAAATCCTAAAGGGTAGTTCCCCCACACAAAATTAGGCAATATACTTACGTCAATTAGGCCAACTCAACCCTCAGAAATAGCTTTTTCCCTAAAATTCACCTCTATATGGCTCAAATATAACCAAAATTGACTTAATAACATAAAAAATGCAAGGAACCTCAACTACAATGGAAAAAACTATGATTTTTACATTTCTTCCAAAAAGTCAACAAAAGTCAACCCGGGGCCCATCCGGTCAATACCCATGTCCAAAGGTGGATTTCGAATAACCATGACCCCATGAGTACGTATACATGATTAGTTTCAAAATTCCAGTCCAAATCGACTCTCAAAACACAAAATCTCATTCTTTAAATACTTCACAAAGTTTCAAAAAAATTCACTTTTATTCACATGATTTTGATGTTAGAATCTAAGATATATTGATGAAATCTAGTTGGCAATATATTAGAATCACTTACCCAAGATTTGCAGATGAAAACGCCTTCTCGAAATCGTCTCCTACCGAGTCTTGGGTTTTAAAATGAGAGAATATGTTGAAAACTCCTGTCTCCCAACCCTTATTACCAGTTGTAGATGTCCCATTGGCGACACAGGGTTCAAATTTGCTGACCTTGACAGCCTCAATGATTATTGCAATTGTGATAGAGGCTTCACAATTGAAAAGCTGGATCTTTCGCAAAAGCAAGCATTTATTCGCAAAAGTGAACTAAGCTTAATTCCTGCTGACTTCGCAATTGCGTAGGGGCAGCTGCAGCTGCGGCATTAGAGCCCTCACCTTCACCTTCGCAATGGCAATAATAGAGTACCAACAATACCATCAATTCAATTTTATTTCAATCCATTTTGAAACATATCTGAAACTCATACGAGCCCTCGAGACTCCAAACCAAACATCCACACAAGTCTAAAAACATCATACAAACTTGCTCGAGCGATCAAAACACAAAAATAACATCTAAAACTACGAATCGAACACTAATACACATGAAATTCAAAGTAAAGTTCAAGAATCTTCAGAATTACAACTAAATGTCTAAATCCTATCAAATCGACTCCTAGTGATACCAAATTTTGCATACAAGTTCTAAATAGCGTAACAAACCTATTCCAAGTCACAAAATAAAATTCCGAACTAGATATCTAAAAGCCAACCGATGATCAAACTTTCTAACTTCAAATTGCAGGAAAAACAATACAAATCAACCTATTGACTTTGGAATTAAATTCCGAGCATATGCACAAGTCCAAAATCACGATGTAAAGCTCACGGAGCCATAACACCGTTTCGAGGTCGTTTTTAGAAAAGTCAAAGTTTGGTCAACATTTCTAACATAAAGTTATAAGTCAAGAATGAAAGGGTTCAAATCAACCGGAAATCTTCCCGGAACGAAACTAATCAACCTAGTAAATCATAAAATCATAAACACACATGTGTGAAGCATCAAAAGGGAAAATAGGGCGCATATATACAAGACGACCGGTCAAGTTGTTACACCCGACCGATCGTTTTGAGTATTGTAGATCCATTTCCCCATTTGTCGTTTCTTGTATGTTCATTAGTGGTTATGTGAATTTACGGGGTGTTGGTTTGTGTATACGGTCAAAATCAGGCTTGACCGATTTAGAAGATTTTTGTTGACATCGGGAGCAGACTCGAGGTGCAACGCCGAGATGAATTCCTCGAAGGGTGATACCGAAGGATTGATGCACCTCAAGACGAGGAAAAGATAGGAGCCCTTCACGGAAATGCGCGGGACTACCAAGAACATGTGACTGAAGCTGACAAGCGCCTACAAAATAGTATAAATCTGTACTACACCACTGAATAGTTGTACCAGCTATTCTCTTTTGTAATAAATGCTTATGTACTATGTTGCCATTTCCCCTCCTATATAAAGGGGACCCTTATCAGTTTTTGCACACACATTATTCAATACAAGGAAGAAGAACATTCTCTGTTCTCTAACTCAAACATCCCATATTGTCTCTTACTGATTTAATACTTACATTCATAGCATTTCATTTATTATCCATCATTGATCATAAATAGCCTCCTCCGAGGTCCATAAAGTTGTTATAGCTTCATCGATCAAAC
The DNA here is from genome assembly GCA_005239495.1 of Nicotiana undulata. Classification (NCBI taxonomy): domain Eukaryota; kingdom Viridiplantae; phylum Streptophyta; class Magnoliopsida; order Solanales; family Solanaceae; genus Nicotiana; species Nicotiana undulata. The sequence continues at coordinate 57,408 of ML266486.1, forward strand.
ATCACTGACCCCGAGCCTCGACCTCGAGGACCTATCTCGGCTAACTCCGAACCCCCGAATTAAGGCAGTCCAGTTTTCCTATCTTCGATTTCATATCATTTTACCTTATTTTTGTTACTCACACTTTTCATCTATTGCTTAAACAACTAGCATTAAAATAAATCGCATATTTTTAGAACCACACAATCAAATATAATTATAATTACCAATTTCAAGATAAACAGTTTGGGTATACAGCCTTATACCCCACCGTGGGGCGAAAAATAATAGTGATTATTTTAGTGCTGGTTCGCTCAAAACGCAAGTAATTCTTCATACTTTTGCTTGTCCAAGAATCGTTGATTTCAGGTCAAAATGTCTAACTCAGTGAGTACACACGAAAGCAACGGCTCTGAGGACTATGGGGAGAATGGTGCGACCATTTTAGGAGCTGGTGCACTGTTGCAGAACCCTGGAAGCACATCGGAGCTAAACCCTATGGACGTGGATTCGCACTGCGCCCAACATAACGATATCAGCTCCCATACTGACAGGAGCGCGTGCCGAGAAGGCCAGCGTGAATCGCGGGGAACCCTCGCTCAAAGGGAAAGAGAAGTCAGCCTCCACGTGATTTTAAAAATACTCCAGGCACAACATGTGGCAATTACCCAGCTACAAAACCATCAGAATACTTCGAGCACAGTGGCGCTTAGAACGGCCCCTCGAACCCGGCGATTACATGAGAGGTCGGACAATAACGAGTCTACATTCGATTCCTCTGTAATGAAAATACTTGAGGGCCTCGTGAGGAGGATAAAGTAGAGGTTTCCAGAGAGATTACTGAGGCCATGAAAGAAAAGATATCGACCTTACGTCGAGAATCAAAGAAACACCATAAGAAGCGACACACCCCGAATCGATCGAAGGACGGACCAAGGTCGGAATCCTAAAGGACTAACAAACAAAGCTAGGTTCAGCAGGTGTGCAGAGCCGGCGGATGTACCCCTATCGCCTGAATACAACTTCAGCATTAGCGCTTCGGATATTGCATTAGCCATGGGTGAAATCCAAGAACCAGGTGGCCAAAGCCCATACTATCGGACCCTGCGCAAATGAACCCCAACCTGGTATGCATGTTTCACGATACGCACCGTCATATGACCGAAGATTGCAGGCAACTCTGAGAGGAAGTAGCACGTCTAGTTAGCAAAGGACATCTCCAAGAATTCATCGGCGGCCGAGCTGTAAAACACCTTCAGGGAAGAAAAACCGTTCGAATGAGCGTAGTAGAAAAACCACAGCACGTCGTCCATATGATTGTCGGAAGGACCGACATTCCTTAAGTGCCCGTGGTCAAGCGAACAAAAATTTCAACTGCAACAGTAGGACAAATTTGGGGCCGCATATCTGAAAGGCAACCTTGTCTTCAGCGAAGAGGATTTTGAGACCTTGTATCAACCACATAACGATGCGCTGGTAATTGTTTTTTCTTGAATAACATTCAAATTAACCGTGTACTCGTGGATCCAAGTAGTTCGGCCAACGTGATCAGGTCAGAGGTGGTGGAGCAGCTCGGACTGCTCGATCAAATTGTACATACTACACGAGTACTCAATGGGTTCAATATGGCAGGCGAAACAATGAAGGGGGAGATCACCCTCCCCATCAACATGTATGGTACGGTTCAAAACACCAAATTCCATGTCATTGAAGGTGACATGAGGTACAATGCATTTCTTGGGAGGCCATGGATACACAACATGAGGGAAGTATTGTCAACCATCCATCAAATGATAAAATTTCCAATGAAGGATGGTATAAAGATAGTGTACGGGGAGCAGGATGTAGCAAGGGAGATGTTCGCAGTTCATGGCGAGGCACCAACGATCACGTCCTTCACCTCGGAGGAGCCTAAGGTCAGACGAATCCTCGAGGGAGAAGAGGAGGACTTCCTAGCCCCCCAAACCTTCGTTGAACCCAAGGAATTAGATGCAACTAAATCGACGGTTGAAGAACTGGAGCAAAATGTTGTGGTCAAATATCTGCCAGATCAAAAGGTATACCTGGGAACAGGACTAACTCCCGAACTCAGGAGTAAATTCATTACATTTCTTATCATTAATATCGACTGCTTTGCTTGGTCCCATTTAGACATGGCAGGGATCCCACCGAAAATAACCACCCATCGACTGAGAGTCGATCCCAGGTTTAGACCGGTGAAGCTAAAAAGGAGGCCTCAGTTCGAGGAGACATTCAACATTCTCAGAAGCTACAACCTGAAACTCAACCCCGAGAAGTGTGCCTTCGGGGTGGGTTCTGGAAAAATTTTAGGCTTCATGGCGTCGAACAGCGAAATCGAGAGTAACCCCGACAAAATCAAAGCCATCAAGGAGATCACGGTTGTAAATCACGTGAAAGCCGTACATCGGCTGACATGGTGGATAGCTTCGAGTGGACTCCGGAATGCCAACAGGCCTTAAAGGAGTTGAAGCGATATCTATCAAGCCCCCTTTACTCCACACCACGAAGGAGGACAAAACACTGTATTTGTACCTGGCCGTATCTGAGGTAGCAGTAAGCGGTGTGCTAGTTCGAGAAGAACAAGGTACATAATTCCCCGTCTACTATGTGAGTCGGACCTTGGGCGACACTGAAACCATGTACCCTCTTTTAGAAAAATTAGCTCTTGCATTAATCAGTAAAGGGAAGCCCGGTGCACTAAGCTCCCGTTATGTGCGAGGTTTGGGGAAGGGCCGGACCACAAGGGACTATTATACGCAGCCTTACCCTGCATTTATGCAAGAGCCTTACCCTGCTTTTCTTGCATTAATCAGTGCATCTAAAAAATTAAAACCTTATTTTCAATGCCATCGCATTTGTGTTTTAACGACATATCCCCTCTGAAGCATCTTGCATAATCCCGAGTTATCGGGCCGATTGGAAAAATGGGCCATCGAACTCGGAGGATATGACATCGAGTATCAGCCCTTAATGGCTATCAAATCCTAAAGTTTGGTGGATTTCGTGGCTGACTTTGCGCCCGCCCTGGTACCCAAAGCGGAGATAGAACGTCTGCTAAAAACGAACACATCCTCGGGTGTATGGACCCTGTTCACCGACGGTGCCTCGAATGTGAAAGGGTTTGGGGTCGGCATAGTTCTAAAGCCACCTACGTGCGGCATGATTAGACAATCTATAAAAACTGCAAAATTGACTAACAACGAAGCCGAGTATGAGGCTATGATTGCAGGTCTGGAATTTGCCAAACGCTTAGGAGCCGAAATCATTGAGGCAAAATGCGATTCCCTCTTGGTAGTGAACCAGGTAAATGAGAGTTTCGAAGTTTGAGAAGATAGGATGAAAAGGTACTTGGAAAAAACTCAAGTCACGCTGCTTCGTGTCGAGGAATGGACCCTGACCCACATACCTCGAGAGAAAAATAGCAAGGTCGATGCCCTCACGAATCTGGGCTTGTCCGTCGAAGAAGACGACATACTCCCCAGAGCAGTCGTTCAACTTTCCAAATCAGTGATCGAGGAAGGCCATGCCGAAATTAACTTCACCAGCCTTACATGGGATTGGAGAAACAAGTGCATCGATTACTTGGGAAGTAGGAAGCTACCCGCAGGACCAAAAGAGTCAAGAGCCCTGCGAACCAAAGCAGCTCAGTTCTCGCTCGACGAAATCAGACCTTTATACAGAAGGACCTTCGATGGTCCCCTAGCGGTATGCCTGTGACTGGGGGATACGGATTATGTGCTCTGAGAAATCCACGAGGGTACTTGCGGAAATAACTATAGCGCCGATTCTCTAGTTCAAAAGATGATCAGAGCAGGTAGTTATTGGGACAACATGGGAAACATACGCCAAGAAATTCGTCCGAAAATGTGACGAATGCCAAAGATTCGCACCCATGATTCACCAACCCGGTGAACAACTATGTTAAGTCTTGTCGCTGTGGCCTTTCATGAAATGGGGGATGCTCATCGTCGAACCCCTTCCAACGGCACCAGGTAATGCCAAATTTATTCTATTTATGACTGACTATTCCTCAAAATGGGTGGAAGCGCAGGCCTTCGAGAAGATAAGAGAAAAAGAAGTCATTAAGTTCATATGGGACCATATCTCATGCCGATTTGGGACCCCCTCCGGGATAACCTGCGACAATGGAAAGTAGTTCATTGGAAGCAAAGTAACAAAGTTTCTCAAGGACCATATGATCAAAAGGATCATTCCAACAACCTCTCACCCCCTGCGCAAACGGCCGCACCAAATCCACGAACATCACTCAAAACTTGATGGATTTGGAAAACGCAAAAGGTAGATGGAGGGAAATGTTGCCCGAGGTCCTATGGGCATATCGAACAACTTCAAAATCGAGCACAGGGAGACACCATTCTCTCTGCTGTATGGGTTCGAGGCTTTGATACCGGTCGAGGTCGGGGAGCCAAGTGCCAGGTTTCGGCATGCCACTAAGAGTTCAAACAACGACGCTATGGCTACGGCCCTCGAACTATTAGGCGAGAAACAAGAAGCTTCAATGGTCCGGATGGTCGCGCAAAAACGAAGAATCAAAATATACTATTACAGGAGAACAAACCTCTGATATTTCGAAGTAGGGAACTAAGTCCTAAGGAAAGTCACCGCAAACAACCGGAACTCCAATAAGGGAAAACTAGGCCCAAACTGGGAAGGATCGTATCGCGTCCTCAGAATAGTCGACAAAAGGTCCCACAAACTCGACACCATGGAAGGCGAACAACTTCCGAGCAATTGGAACATTTCAATGCTCAAGTGCTATTTTCATTATAGCCAATGTAAAACCAGCCTCCTATTTTCAATTGTGTACTCCACACTAACCTTTTACAGATATCCGATAGACTATATCGAGGCATCCTCAAACTCCAAAAGTCCTTTGGATTTTAAATCATGCGGTGCACTCTTTTTCTTCAACCAGATTTTATCCCAGAAAGGGTTTTGTCGGCAAGGTTTTTAACGAGGAAACATCTATGTGCTACCTAAGGAGAACCTAGACAAGTATTCAAGGATTCTCTCCAATCAACCTCGAATACTGGGGGGCATCCCCTCGGGAGGTCGCCTCCTCGGAAAAACCAAAGAAAGCTGCCAAAAAGAGTCTTGACAGGATAATGATGTATCGGGCCAAACGGTCAAATGAACAGTGCCCGCATATAATAATCGAGCCCTCAACGGTGGAAAAATATATACTTGTACTGAATAATCAAAAGAGCATCTTTTATACAAAGCTTTGTGCTTTAAAAAAATTTTATCACAAGAAGTGGCCTAGAGCCAGAAACTCCACGGACACTCGGGGACTGACAACAAAGACTCGAGGCCGTAAGATCCCAAGTGGGTAACCTCGATCCGAAAAGCCCACAATGTGGCGGCACAAAAATTGTAAGTCCTATGGGCATGATCAAGACTGTAAGTCCTACGGGCGTGATCAAAACTGTAAGTCCTACGGGCATGATCAAAACTGCAAGGCCTCAAATAAGGCATGACCAAATCATATGACCTTGTAAAAGTCACAATCCCTATTTTTAACCCAAGGCTATATATTTAAACTTGTAATACCCTTAAAAAGGCATACCCTCGAATATAGACGCCGAGGATACCTCACTCGGGGACTATAGGCTACAGCCAAACATAACGACTTCGGTCGATATGAAGAGACGCCTGACCGTCGTCATAAAATCAAATCCTTCTAAATTATTTCAGAAAGAACCGGTTAAACCAGGCTACCCTCGGCATAAGCAAAAGAGCTTCGATCATTTTCAGGTCAGCTCCAAACAACAAAAAGGCCTCGAAACAATTCATCCATAGGGTGAAACCTTCCGAGGTGCTCATTTTTCGTCGCATAACGACTCATAATCGACGTTCTTATCAGGCCGTTGAAGAGTCAGACGAATAGAAAAACTTATAAAATCTTTAACGTGGGAAAATATAGCCACACTAAGGTCTTACCGACCCTACGCGTAAGAGCCTTTGCGCCAGCTTCAAAGCCTCAAGGCTAACTCAAAACCTGAGGGTCGATGAGCTCGAGCCGTAACCTGACTCGAGGACTGAGCCCGAAACGATTAACTAAAATTCATAAGGGAAGACGATTCAAAATAGTCAAGGCTAACTCAAAACCTGAGGGTCGATGAGCTCGAACTCCAACTCGCTTCGAGGACCTGGCCTAAAACGGTTAACTAGAATGTCTAAGGGAAAACGCATAAAAAGCATGCAGACCAATTAGAGGTCATACCAACCTAACGCGTAAGAGCCTTGGTGCCAGCTTCCAAAGCCTCAAGGCTAACTCAAAACCTGAGGGCCGATGAGCTCGAGTCGAAATCCTACTCGAAAGTTGAACCCCAAATGGTTAACTAAAAACGCTTGAGGGCCGACGCATAAAAGCTCAAAAGGCAGTATATAAAATTTCCGAGGCCGACTTTAAGGGCCTAAAGGAGGAAGAACTCAAAGTAAAATCTTAATTCGGGGACTAAGACTCGAACGTTCAATTTTTTACCATTGCGGAATTGCTCGTCAAAAGCAGAAACCTAAGGGTTTGTTCTGGAGTCCGGAGATCGGGCTAACAACAAACAAACATTGCAATCTATCACAAAAGGAAAAGGCGGAACGAGGAATGATGAAAGGCGAAGGGCTTCTTATATATTGAAAGATTAAAGGAGCATATTTACAGGGCTTGTATCTAAAGTTCTTACAAAGGGAAGAACAAATATAACCCTATCGTCAGGGCTATGCCTTCAACAACCCCGGCTCCATTCTCGGGGGCTTCAATGGTCTCTTCCTCCTTGGGGACTTCTCCTTAATCTCCATCATCTTTCGAGCCACTGCTCGAATCACCTTCAGAAGTGAGCAAGGCAGTAGCCTCCTCTTCTAGGGTCTTCACCCTCTCAATCTCGGTAGCCAGATCGACGTTCCCCGTATGCATATCCTCGAGAGCCTGCCTTCGAGACTTTAACCGGGCATGCTCCATTGCTCTGGCCAATTGTAACTCGGCCTCCTCAAATACCTTCCTGGCCTTGACATTTGCGGCGACTGCATCCTCTTTGTACGAGGATACCAGCGCTGCAACTTCGGCTCTGGCTACAGATAGCGCAACGGACGGCTCATCTAAAAGATCTTTGCATTTATTATTCTCCGCCCTCACATCATAAAGTTGATGCTCGACCTGGGCCACCTTTTCCTGGGGAGTAACTCTCTCGGTGGCCATCTCACTCAAAACTAGCTCAAAGGCCACGGAGTTCCTCCTCCTTCTCGGTGAAGCGAGCCCTAAGCTCATTAGCCTCCAAGGTAAGCCTCTTGCACTCACCTTCGTAGTGAGTTAACTTGGCTTTAAACTTGGCGAAGGTCTGATCATAAAGAACCTTGTCCTGAAAGCATGAAAGAAACAAGTAGGAAAGACGAAGATTGGGGAACCGAGTAGAATTTGCGGAAGATTACCTGTTCGCAGAGCCTATCGAGCTCGCTGAAAATGAATGAGGCGTTAGGCTCAGGGTTTTCCTCAGTCGTAGCAAACAGCCCTTTAAACACGTCTTTTCCCTCAGCGGACACCCCCACATTGGGAGATTCCCTGATTCGGACATCATGTAACTGACCCGAAAGTAAAGCTGGTCCTGGAGGAGAGTCACTCACTTCAATAACCCCGAATAGATCGATCGAGACCTTCTCTTACCTATAATGAACCTTAGAACTTGGCTCCTCCAACCCACTAACCGAGCATACTCCAACTCAGGGAACGTCCCGATTAGCGGCAAGCTCATAACATTACCAGATACTTCCTCAACGGGCTCCTCGGCTCCGGGCGGGGCAGCAACAACATCAAGCTCCAATTTAGATGCCTCCGATTTAATAGCCATCGCCTCGGCCGGATGTGGGATGGTCGTGTTTTCTCCTCTCATAGGCACTACCGAGGGATTATTTCTTTCCTCGCCTTCGGCTTGAGGACTTTCAGAAACTTCAGGAGGTAAGGCCGTTGAATCAGCATTAGATGTTTTCACTTCGGCCTTCTTTGATTTTCAAGGCTCGGCAGGTGGTTTCTTTCTTTTCTTCTTCTTCTCCTTATCAAACTTCGGGGTATCCGCTTCTTCGGGCGGAGCCTCCCTCATAATGGAATCCTCTCATAGAACTGCCCAAATGTAAAATATGACCGTCGGATGCAAGGATATAATCAGTGACGTCTCTTCAGAGAAATGCAATTACAACAAAGGTAGAGGCTTACCATGGTTCTTTGCTTGCCACCAAGCCGCTGACAAATCGCGCCACACGCGCTCGACATATGGCTCGACATATGGGCAATCCAAATCTAGTTGGATGATTCAGCCCGAGAGATCTTTAACCGAACCAGGGTACATCGCAATAGCTGTATCGACGGCAGGAGTTAGTTCATGGAGAAATTAATCCAAAGGAAAAGAAAAAATGTCTAACTAACATATGTACTTACTTTTATGTTCCACCTTTCAGGGAACGACATCCTTTCCGCTGGAATCAGATTCGAAGTCCTAACCTGAATAAAACGGCTCATCCATCCTCTGTCCCTAACCTCATTAGTACAGGTAAAAAAAAGGCTCTCGAGGCTCAACGCTGAAGTTTAATCAAGCCACCGCGAAAAAGTTGGGGGATGTGCATTCTGACCTGGTGGTCAAGGGTAAAATGCATTCCCTCGACCGTGTTCATGAAATGTCTGGTCATATAAACGATGCGCCAGAACGACGAACGTATTTGACCAAGATTCACTTGGTACCATTCGCAGAAATTGAGGATCACGGGATCTATTGGGGGCGCTGGGACAAGGGTAAATGGATATGTATAAACACTGAGAAAGCCGACCTCGTATGTGGTTATGTCTTCCTCCCGAGAGGGAATCTTCACCAACACCGAATCCCCCCAGTGGCAGTCAGTTTTCACTTTCTCGATGTCTCATATTAAGCTGATATATCAGGACATGGGCTCACATTGCCCTGGCCTCGAGGAAGGTTTGTCGATCTTGAAATCGGAGGTTATCACACATGATCTGGGGATGCATTCATCTAGACGAGAAGGCTCCGTAGACTTCCCTTTAGATGAACGTGATGAAGATGAAGGTTCGTCGCCTTGGGAAACACTTGACGAAGTCTTCACCATTTTCTTTTGAGAAAATTTGAAGGAAGGAAAGAAATATAGTCAGAGAAATCACACAAGAAAGAAGTAGGAAGATGTGCTTAAGGGATAGAGGATGCGATGAAAAAGAAGACACAAAAGAACGGGTATTTATAAAGAACCATAATATTCTTTAGAGGAATCCAAAAAGACATAAATTGCCGCAATAAACTCAGAGGCTTCCCAGTTGCTGTATGGACACGACCCATTGGATTCCCCTCTGTCGCGTCAATTGCCTTATATGAAACGGGTGACGCAATAATGGAAGCATTAAAGGATGATGGATTCAAATCATTTCTTGTCTCTTCATTCCAAGAAACACGGGGACTATATGTATACAGTCAAAATCGGGCTCGACCGATTGAGAAGATTTCTATTGACATCGGGAGCAGACCCGAGGTGCAACGCTGAGACGAATTCCTCAAAGGGTGATACCGAAGGATTGACGAACCTCGAGACGAAGAAAAGATCAGATCCCGTCACCGCACGGCGCGGGACTCCCGAGAACATGTGACTGAAGCTGAAAAAATAGTTGTACCAGCTATTCTCTTTTGTATATGTACTATGTTGAGATTTCCCCTCCTATATAAATGGGACCCTTATTATTTTTTGCACACACATTATTCAATACAAGGAACAAGAATATTCTCTGCTCTCTAACTCAAACATCCCCTATTGTCTCTTTACTGATTTAATACTTGCATTTACAGTATTTCATTGACTTTCTTTCATTTATTATCCATCATTGATCATAAATAGCCTTCTCCGAGGTCCATAAAGTTATTATAGCTTCATCGATCAAACATCACTGACCCCAAGCCTCGACCTCGAGGACCTATCTCGGCTAGCTCGAAACCCCCGAATTAAGGCAGTCCGGTTTGCCTATCTTCGATTTCATATCATTTTACCTTATTTCTGTCACTCACACTTTGCATTTATTGCTTAAACAACTAGCATTAAAATAAATTGCATATTTTTAGAACCACATAATCAAATATAATTGTAATCACCATTTTCAAGGTAAACAGACACTTAGTCCCAAGGTTGGAAGCTTAAGTTGAAAGTCTTGACCGGAATTTGACTTTTGTATAGACAACTTCGGAATGGAGTTTTGATGATTTCGATAGCGTCTTATGGTGATTTTGGACTTAGGCGTATGTCAAGAATCGGATTCGGAGGCCCGAAGGTCGTTTTGACTTGAATTGGCAGAAGTTGAAGGTTTGGAAGGTTGAAAAGTTTGACCAAAAGTTGACTTTGTTGATACCATGCTCGTATATTGGTTCTGGGAGTATGAGTAGGTCTGTTGTGTCATTTATGACTTGTGTGCAAAAATTTTAGGTCAATCGGAGTTGGTTTTGATAGGTTTTGGCATTGGTTTTAGAAGTTGGAAATTCATTAGTTTTGTTAGGCTTGAATTGGAGTGCTATTTGTATTTTTGATGTTGTATGACGTGATTTGAGGCTTCCACTAAGTTTGTATCGTGTTATAGGACCTGTTGGTATGTTTAATTGGGGTCCTAGGGCATCGGGTGTGATACAGATGGTTGTCGAAGCATGGTTGAACTTTGGAGCAGTGCTGAAGTTTCGGTATCTAGTGTGTTCGCACCTACGGACGCGATATCGCAGATGTGGCGTCATGGTCGTAGGTGCGAAATAAAGTCGTGTTTATGAGGACCCCATATACGTGGGTTTGTCCGCAAAAGCAAAAGCGCTTCTACGATGAGTTAGGCTTTGGTCGCATATGTGTAAGGCTATCTGCAGGTGCAGAGGTGCAGGTGCAGGCGAGGGACCATAGAACAAGTCTCGTAGATCCGTGAATTTGGCCGTAGATGCGGCTGGCCAGGAGTTAAGTGTTTTATACATATGAGGACTTGTGACCACAAAAGCGGTTCCGTAGAAGCGAGGTATTGGACCACTGGTGCGGATTTGCTGGACAGACTATAAGTTCCGAAGGGTTTGGCAATTTTCACATTTTGGACTTGTGGAGCTCGGCTAGGGGCAATATTTGAGAGGATTTCGCTATAATTTAAGAGGTAAGCAACTTTAGACCACTTCTGTCCATAAATATTAAATAACCATTGATTTTTACACCTAGATTATGTGTGTTTGTGGTGGAATTTGGGGGATTCTTGGTCTATGAATTGTAGATTAAGATTTGGGGATTTGAGGGTCGATTTGTGGTTGGAATTGGATGATATTAGTATGGTTATATGTACGGCTAAAATTGGGAAGGCCAATTTTTGCGATATCCGACGGATATTCGCGTAAGATCACGAGTATGGCCCAAGGTCCGATTTTGAAGCGCTACATACTTTCGACCCAAAGAGATACGGGCCCGGGATCGACATAGGGAATGGAATGAAGACCAAGGAAGACAGCTCTGTAACAAAGTACAATTCCAAACTCCAACATTAAATAGCAGTATCATATACGAATCTTGGCAATAAATGTTGATGCACTATGCTGGGACTCCCCCTCTTTTAAAAAGGGGACCCTTGTCATTTTGTAAGACACACACTATTAAATACAAGGCACTAGAACATTCTTTGCTTTAATATCAAAACATTCTCTATTTCTCTTGACTAGCTCATTTACTCGCATTTACTGCTTTCCATTACTTGTTCTTCATTTATAGCTTATCATTGATCATTAATAGTGCACCCCGAGGCCCATAAGCCTGTTATAGCTCCACCAATCTTCCGACCTGGCCCCGAACCTCGGTCTCAAGGACCATCGAGGTCAACATCGAGCCTTTGACTCAAGGCGTTCTGGTTTGTTTTTTCTTCATCTTTCTAACTGTTTTCGCTCTAACACACTTAGCTACAATTGTTCAATAACTGACATTAAGATAAATCACATAATTTTAGAACCACTTAACTAAATATAATTGTAATTACCATTTTCCCGGTAAACAGTTTGGCGCCCACCGTGAAGCTAAAGATAATAGTGATTGTTTTAGTGCTAGTTCGTCGGAAAAATGCAAGTTATCTTTCACGTTTTTTCTTGTCCAAAGCCTTTTGATTCCATATCAGAATGTCCAGCTCAGCAAGCACGTACAAAAGTAGCTTCTTCTGAGGATTTGGAGGGAATGATGTAAGCATCCCGAATGCAGGTGTACCACCACTAAACTCTGGCAAAACAATGGAGCCGACTCCCGAAAGCACGGACTTAAGTAACGGTCAGTGCAACAATATCAATCCTCGCACCAACTGCAGCGCACACCAAAAGGGCCAACGAGGGAAGCAGGAAACTGTCGTTCGAAAGAACGGGGAAGACAATCTCCAAATTATCTTTGAAATGCTACAGGCGCAACAAGCAATGATTGCTCAACCACAAAATCGTCGGAGAATTTCGGACGCGGCAGCACCAACAACAGCCCCCCGAACCTGGTCGGTATCGAAAAAATCAGGGAATGAAGGAATTACGACTGACCCTACCGTCGTGAGAATACTCGGAGACCTCACCAGGAAAATAGAGTCGAGACCCTAGGAAAGCTGAAGCTGCAGGGAGAAAGCTGTCAACCTTACATGGAAAATTGAAGGAGCGTCATAAAGAACGGCGAGCCCCGGGCCAATTTAAAAATTAACCGAAGAAGGGTAGCGTACAAAGCTAGGTCCTGTAGGCACATAGAGCCAACAAGGGTACTCCAATCAATCCAATACAACTTCGGGGACGACGTCTCGGGCATCATATCAGTTATGAGTAAACTCAGAGACACTAGATGGCCGAAACCCGAGTCATCGGATCCCTCGTAGAGGGACCCTAACCTAATATGTGAGTTCCACCGTACTCACAGTCATCGAACCAAGGATTGCAGACACCTTCAGAAATAAGCAACCTGGTTAGCTAGCAAAAGGTATCTGTAAGGATTTGCCTACGGTCGAGTCGAGGATCTTCCCCGAGGAAAAATAGTAGCTCGAAAGAGCAAAGAAAGAAAGCTCTGCTCCTTATACATGATCGCCGGGGGAAACGACGTCCCGTAGGGGCCCGTGATTAAGCGAGCAAAGGTATCGACGGTGGTGGCAGGACAGATGCGGAGCCACGCGCCCGGAGACATCCTTACATTCAGCGACGGGGATCCCGAGACCCTGCCTCACCCGCATAATGATGCGGTGGTAATTTCCTTCCTCTTGAATAACGTTCATATTAAACGCATTCTTATGGATCCATGTAGCTAGGACAACGTAATCAATACGGAAGTAGTAGAGCGGCTCGGGATACTCGACTGAGTCATACCTACTTCGCTAACTCTCAACGGATTTAACATGGCCGGCCAGACAACGAGAAAGGAGATCACCCTAGTAGTCAACATGTCCGGGACGATCCAGAACACTAAGTTCTATGTCATCAAAGGGTACATGAGGTACAACACACTGCTTGGAAGGCCATGGATACACAGCGTGAGGGCGGTGCCATCAACTTTCCATCAAATGATGAAGTTTCCAATGGAGGACAGTATAAAAGCCGCGTATGGAGAGCAACATGCGGCCAAGGAGATATTCGATATTCACAACGACCCACCGGTGACTGCGCCCTCCACATCGAAGGAACCAGGGGGAAATAATCCCCGACGATGGCGGGGAAGACTTCCTCACCCCGTACTTTCGTCGCCCCCAGAGGAATCGGATGCAACTAAATCAACGATCGAAGAGCTTGAACATGCAGTCCTGATCGGAAAACCTCCGGATTGAAAGGTATACCTGGGAAAGGGATTAACCCCCGAACTCAGGAAAATTTCATTTAATTCTTTACAATTAATATAGACTGTTTCGCTTAGTCCCTTTTGGACATGACATGGATTTAACCCGAAGTACACCCATCGACTGAGCGTCGACCCTAGATTCAAGCCAGTAAAGCAGAAAAGGAGGCCTCAATCAGAAGTAAAACTTGCATTCATCAAGGACGAGACAGCAATACTCCTCAAAATTGGCTCTATTAGAGAAGTAAAATACCCAGATTGGCTGGCTAATATTGTGGTAGTACCCAAAAAAGGGAATAAGTTGAGAATGTGTGTAGACAATTAGGACCTGAATAGGGCGTGCCCTAAAGATTCATTCCCACTGCCCAACATCGACTGCCTGATCGATGCCACGGCCGGGCACAAGACCCTTACCTTTCTCGACGCCTACTCATGGTATAATAAGATTCAAATGAACCCCGAGGATAGGAAAAAGACTTCATTCATCATGAAGTATGGGACGTACTCCTACAACGTCATGCCCTTCGGGCTTAAAAATGCTGGGGCCACGTACCAACGGTTGGTCAATAAAATGTTCGAGTGCCAAATAGGCAAATCCATGGAAATATATATTTACAACATGCTAGTTAAGTCTCTGCGCGCAGAGGAACATATATCCCATTTGCAGGAAACGTTCGATATCCTCATAAGCTACAACATGAAACTCAATCCCGAGAAGTATGCCTTTGGGGTAGGGTCAGGGAAGTTCCTGGGTTTCATGGTGTCAAACAGGGGAATCTAGATCAACCCCGACAAAATCAAAGCCATCAAAGAGATCACGGTAGTTAACAATGTGAAGGTCGTACATCGGCTGAACAGGCAGATAGAGGCCTTGGGACGGTTCATATCGAGATCGTCAGATAAAAGCCATCATTTCTTCTCTCTGCTCAGAAAGAAAAACAACTTCAAATGGGCCTCTGAATGCAAAAATGCCTTGAAGGAATTGAAGTGGTATCTATCTAGCCCACCTTTGCTGCACACTTCAAATGAGGGAGAAACATTGTACCTATACTTGGCCGTATTATAGGTAGCGGTAAGCGGTGTGTTGGTTCGAGAAGAACAAGTTACGCAATTCCTTGTCTATTATGTGAGTCAGACCCTAGGTAATGCCGAAACCAAGTATCCTCTTTTGGAAAAATTAGCCCTTGCGCTGATTAGCGCATCTCGAAAATTAAAACCTTATTTTCAATGTCATCGCATATGCGTCTTGACGACGTACCCGCTTCGGAACATATTGCATAAACCTGAGTTGTCAGGTCAATTGGCTAAGTGGGCCATCGAACTCGGAAGGTACGATATTGAATATCAGCCCCGAATGGCTATCAAATCCCAGATTTTGGCGGATTTCGTAGCCGACTCTGCACCCCCTGATGCCCGAAGTAGAGAAGGAATTATTATTGAAAACACGCACATCTTCTAGGGTATGGAACATGTTCACCGACGGTGCTTCCAACATGAAAGGGTACGGGCTCGACATTGTCCTAAAGCCGCCCACGGGCAACATAATTAGACAATCCATAAAAACTAAAAATTTGACTAACAACGAAGCCAAGTATGAGTATGTGATTGCAGGTGTAGAGTAAGCCAAAAGCCTCGTAGCCGAGTGCATCGAGGTCAAATGTGATTCTCTCGTAGTGGTTAACCAGATGATGGGAGCTTCGAGGTCCGAGAAGACAGAATCCAGAGGTACCTCGACAAGACTCTGGTCACGCTGCATCGCCTCAAGGAATGGACCTTAAACCATATACCATGGGAGCAAAATAGTGAATCCGACGCCCTCACAAATCTGGGGTCATCTGTCGAAGAGGATGATGTATCCCCGAAGCCGTGGTCCAGTTACCGAGATCGGTGATCAAAGATGGCCACGCCGAAATCAATTCCACCAACCTGACATGGGATTGGAGAAGCAAATACATAAACTATTTAAAGGACACAAAGCTTCTTGCGGACCCTAAGAAATCAAGAGCTACGGACCAAGGCGGCCAGGTTCTCGCTCGACGAGAACAACACCCTCTATAGGAGAACCTTCGATGGGCCCCTGGCAGTGTGCCTGGGACCGGGTGACACAGATTACGGCTTCGAGAAATCCACGAGGGCACATGTGGGAACCGCTTCGGCGCTTAATCCTTATTCCGAAATAATTAGGGCAGGTTATTATTGGGACAGTATGGAAAAAGATTCTACGGAGTTCGTCCGTAAGTGCGACAAATGTCAAAGCTTCGCGCCCATGATCCATCAGCCCGGCGAACAACTGCATTCGATCTTGACACCTTGGCCGTTCATGAAATGTAGCATGGATATTGTCGGACCGTTACCAATGACACCAGGTAAAAGAAGATTTATTCTGTTTATGACTGACTATTTCTCTAAATGGGTGGAAGCATAGGCCTTCGAGAAGATAAGAGAAAAAGAAGTCATCAACTTCATATGGGACCATATCCTATGTCTATTAAGGATCTCATCCGAAATAACCTACGATAACGGAAAGCAATTCATAAGGGGGTAAAGTGACAAAGTTCCTCGAGGACCACAAAATCAAAATGATCTTGTCAACGCCCTATCATCCATGTGCCAACGACAATGCCGAATCCATAAACAAAACCATCATTCAGAACCTGAAGAAGAAGTTGGAAAATGCAACGAGCAGATGGAGATAAATGTTGCCCGAAGACCTATGAGTATATCGGACCACTACCAAGTCGAGCACAGGAGAGACGTTGTTCTCTCTGGTATACGGGTCTGAAGCTCTAATACCGGTCAAAGTAGGGGAACCAAGCGCCAGATTCAAAAATGCTACAGAGGACTCTAACAATGAGGCCATGACCGTGGCCCTCGAATTACTCGATGAGAAACGATAGGTTTCACTAATTTGGATGGCTACGCAAAAGCAAAGGATCGAGAGATATTATAATAGGAGAGAGAACCTCCGATACTTTGGAGTCGGGGACTTAGTCCTAAGAAAGGTCACTTTGAACACTTGAAACCCTAACGAGGGAAAGCTAGGACAGATCTGGGAAGGACCATACCGTGTCCTGGGGGTGATCGGAAAAGGATCATACAAGCTCGGCACCTTGGAAGGCGAGCAGCTCCCAAGCATTTGGAACATATCCATGATCAAGCGATACTACTACTAAGGTAATATTATGACCCCATCTCTTTTCACTTACCCAAATGATAATCTCTCACAGGCATCCAGCGGAAGACTCCAGAACATCCTCCAGTTCTAAAAGACCCCTGGATCGACGGATGTGTTGCACTTTTTTCCTATGATCGGGTTTTGCTCCCGAAAAAGGGTTTTTACCGACAAGGTTTTTAATGAGGAAATATTTATGCGTCCGTCAGAGAGAACTTATACAAGAATTTAAGGCTTCTCTCTAAGCAATCACGACCACTGGAGGACACTGCCTCGGGGGGGGGGGGGATAACCCCGCAAAACAACTCAAAGTAAGTTGAAGAGGGTTTTTTGTAGGAAAATAATGTAGCGGGTCAAACGGTCGAATAAACAGTGCCCGTGTAGGGGGATCGAGCCCTCGATGGAAAAAACATATATGCTTGTACCAAATAATGAAAGGATTGTTTTATCATCAAAACATTTGGCAAATTCAAGATACAATTATCATTAACATTCGATTTATCAAGATCCGAGGTCGTACGATCCCAATAGGGTAACCTAGGATATGTTTAAAAATGTAAGTCCTACGGGCATGTCAGAAATTACAAGGCCCCCAAGTGGGAGCATTCAAATAGCAAGGCACGGTCCCGACTTCAAAGCCAAGGCTATATATTCGAACTTGTAAGACCCCTAAAAAGGCATACCCTCGGATATAGATGTCGAGGATACGATACTCGGGACTAAGGGCTTCGGCCAAACAAGGCGACTCCGGTCGATGGGCTCCTGCCCAACAACAACAAGCGATTCAGGGACGCCCAACTATCGCGTTAAAATCAAATCATTCGAAATAATTTTCGGAAAGAACCGGTTAAAATCATGCTACCTTTAGTGTAAACAAGAGTTTCGAACATTTTCATGTCGGCTCACATAAATGAGTTTCGAACAATTTCATGTTGGCTTGCGTAAAAGAGTTTCAAACATTTTCATGTCGGCTCGCATAAAAGTGTTTCGAACATTTTCATGTTGGCTCATAAGAAAGAGTTTTGTCCGTTTATCATAACGACTCATAATCGAGGTTCTTTTGGGTCGTCGAAGAGTCAGTTGAACACGAAAAAACATTAAGTAAATCTACAAGCAATGAAAAATATAGCCATGCTAAAGACTGGTTCAAATTTATTCAAGAGAAACCCAAGGATGAAGATTCTCGAGTCGAAACCTGGTTCGAATACTAAACACGAGACATGTTAAATTAAAAAGTCTCCTAGGAGCCCTGAAGCCAGCGCAAAATGCCTACGAGCTAATTCGAAACCTAAAGGGTCATTGAGCTCAAGTCGTAACCCGGCTCGGGGACTGAGCCTGAAATGGTTAATGAAAAGTCGCCAAAGAGCCTTGAAGCCAACGCAAATGGCCCACGCGATAACTCTAAACCTAAAGGGTTGGTGAGCTCGAATAGTAACCCGGCTCGGGGACTGAGCCCCAAATGATCAACTAAAAGTCTCCTAAGAGCTTTTTAAGCAAGCCTACGAGCCAACTTAAAACTCAAATGACTAATGATCCCGAGCCACAGCTCGGCTCAAAGAATGAGGACTAGACGAACGACAAAAACATCTAAGGGCAAGGCAAGCATAAGCCTCCGGGCTAACCTTAAAAGGCCTATAGGCCAGTTGAGAGGGCACATCAACCCCATGCTTAAAAACACCCATGGGGCCAACACATAAGGATATAGGAGGCCATCACGGAAATCCCAAAACGACCGATCTTGGACCGTCACTAAATCGGTGAAAGCACATCTGTGCCCGAGCCCAATGCCTGCCTTAATTTAAAGCAAGCTCCTCGCGCAAAACAAACAAGCAAACTTAGGGCTGCTCACATCCCCGAAGTTCGGGCGGATGACCGGCTATAGAGCCCGGAGACTACCCAGGCTTGGGCAGGACCTCATTCAAAAACTTATTAAGCCTCGGGGCTGTTCTTATCTTTCGAGTTTGAAAAAGTACCAGCTAGACCCTTTATGACTAAAATACTCTCCCACGAGCTGTGCTCAAAGTCCCCGAGGTGCCCAAAGTTGAGAAAACATTTTAACTCAAGGATTGTCAACAAGCCGTCTTTCCTACAAAGAAACCGAGGTCTGATCCTCGCCTAACTAAAAGCGACCCCAATCCCGGCAAAGGATATGAAGTTTGAAGAATGTAATATCGGTCATAATAAAGGTACGATATTCGGGCCAATCATACGCGCAGAGTTTTATGAACAGAAGACAAAGCGGAGTCCCGCATCAGGTCAAAGGAAAAATGAAGAGTTTCTTATATTACTATGAAATGTTTACAAAATCCATAAGGGGATTTCTACACATCGACGAATAAGCATAAAACAAAAGCCTAATCTACGGACAAACGCTTATCCCCGAGGGACACACCCTCGAGGATCTCCTCATAAGGAACCTCATCTGAGTAGCGTCTTCGGGACCCTCGAGGACCTCCTAATAAGGGACCCCGTTCCAACTTCTTCTAGCGGCAAGAGGAGGACAAAATGATGTCCCTCCCCTTAAGAGCAGCCTCTTTTGGTGGGCTCGTCAGCACCACTATTGGGAAGCCACTTTACGGAATATTGAACCTGTATGGGATGCAAAAGCCAGTGGATATTGCCTCATTGCCTCCTGGGAGGCAGGAAGGGCAAGGTACCACACGCGGTTGAAGTTAAGGGAGAGGAGCAGCAGTATAGGTCCTTCGTACCTTCCGGCATGAAAGGCACTCGATGCCATTCTCTCATCTCCTCGGGCCGACAGCAACAATGACAATAAGAACAACAACAACAACAACAACCCAATATAACCCCTATTATTAGGGGAGGAATTTGAGAAGAAAGTTATGGCCAGGCTCAAAGGGCCACCACCGAATTACCGTGCAGACATAGGTTTGCATCATAAACACGGAAAAACAGAGATGAATGGAAAAGATGTAAGTTTGTTGGAGATAGGAAGAATGGGGTTTGAAGTCAGGGAACCCCATATTTATAGAAGGTTGGTAACCTTACTGAATATGCAATCAATTCTTATGGGAAAATCAACAGGCTGCATCATCATTACCTTTTTGGAAAGATGAAACGGCAGAACAATCAATGTCTTAGGGAAATGACTCAACGGGACATTACAAGTCGCACAATAGGCTCATGTCATGGGTATGGCATCATCACGAAAGTTCCGAGAAAGATTCGCATCGAGATCGTTTCTTATCATTTTATTATAAGAAACGAGGGGACTATTTGTGTACGGCTAAAATTGGGAAAGCCAGTTTTTGCAATATCTGACGGATATTCGCGTAAGATCACGAGTATGGCCCGAGGTCCAATTTTGAAGCCCTACTTACTTTCAACCCAAAGAGATACGGGCCCGGGATCGACATGGGGAATGGAACAAAGACAAAGGCAGACAACTTTGTAACAAAGTACGATTTCGTACTCCAACATTAAATAGTAGTACCATCTACGAATCTTGGCAATAAATGTTAATGTACTATGATGGGACTCCTCCTCTTATATAAAGGGGACCCTTGTCATTTTGTAATACACACACTATTAAATACAAGGTACTAGAACATTATCTGCTTTAATATCAAAACATTCTCTATTTCTCTTGACTAGCTCATTTACTTGCATTTACTGCTTTCCATTACTTGTTCTTCATTTATATCTGATCAATTATCATTAATAGTGCACCCTGAGGCCCATAATCCTGTTATAGCTCCACCAATCATCCGACCCAGGCCCCGAACCTCAGTCTCAAGGACCCTCGAGGCCAACATCGAGCCTTTGACTCAAGGCGTTCTGGTTTGCTTTTTCTTTAGCTTTCTAACTATTTTCGTTCTAACACACTTAGCTACAATTTTTCAATATCTGGCATTAAGATAAATCACATATTTTTAGAACCACTTAACTAAATATAATTGTAATTACCATTTTTCCGGTAAACAGGTTGACTTTTGTATTTTGGTTAAAGATCATAGCTTTATCGTATGGAAACGATTCCTATAGCTTGTATTGATTATAGGAAGTTGCTTGTGAATAGATTCGATTCGTTCGGAGGAAGATTCGAGAGGAAAGGGTTTGTTGGAGAATAGAGTTGAGCACTTTGTGGAAAGTAAAACTTCTAAACTTGGAACTGAGGGTATTAAACCCTCGAAAACATGTTATATGGTTTGTGTTGGGGTGAGACACATGCTAGGGGACGAGCGTGCGTGCGTGCACCATTGTAGTTATGATTTGGTTGATTCTTTTGTACCGTGTTGTTATCTAACATTGTTCTATCAGTGAAATACTTACCGGTTAGAGTAATTGGGTTGTGATTCATATTAGAAATAATGTTTAGGCTATGTGCTTATTTGGTTAAGACCTAATGAGATTAATTATGATGTTTTGAGTTATTTGTTTTAACTACAATTATGTACTCAGTCATGATTCTTCATTTGCATATCATATCTTAGTCTTTGTTATCATTCATTGTTACATTACATGTTGTTATTGTTTGGTCTGAGTGGGACGAGATTGTGAGCCCTTGAGACTTGAGATTGATGACAGAGGTGGGCTTGAGAGCCGGATTGTGAGTGTTAATATTGATCGGGATGCACGGGGAGCAGGCCATATATGCTTTATATTAGCGCTTGGGCCGTATCTGCCACCCCCGAGTCAGACACACCACTATTGAGCGCAGGCATAATGATATATACAAGTGCTTTGCTGAGGGGCATTGATGACAGACACCCATACAATGGTGAGTGATTGCGTGTGTGATGAGTGGCATTGATATAGACAGATTGATTACTCTGAGAGTGTGAGTACCTATGAATATCATGGTGTTGCCTTACGTTTGACATGCAGGCATAGAGATGTATCCTTCTTCATTCTAGATATAATTGACATGTTATTATTAGTGTTGGTCTTTAAATTGTGAACTTGGAAGCATGTCTAAATTTTCGTATCGTAAACGAGATGGATATGGAAGACTTTCTGAATTATTTGTTGTCATTGTCATTATCTTACATGTGTTGTCATTATAATGGTTCTGATTATATCCTTTTGAGCTAGTCAATGCTTTCAAGACAAGGTTAATCCTATTACTTATTGAGTATATTGGGTCGGTTGTACTCATACTACATTATGCACTTTGTGTGCAGATCCACGTACATTTGGCTCTTATCATGTGACAACAAAGGAATGGTTCCACACACTTTTATATTTTGGTCAAAATTTAATTTATGTTGTATTGAATAATTTTCTATCGTAATGCCTTTTATATTTTATTTCATTTTTTTCTATTGCAGACCCTCATCGTCTACGTAAAACTTTGTATAATCAAATGTATAATTATTTTACTACAAGCAGATCAAATAGATCAATGGGAATCCAATTTTGAGTTAAAATCAGAATGGTTCTCTGAAGATTACATAAAAGTCCAAGACATTGTACATTTCCTATGTCAGCGCGTTTACATGGCAAATCATGAGCATATCTCCATTGTCCATCAGCAATAAACTGGTAGTGATACACGCCCGACGACAACATCTTCATGAGAGTGAAGTCCTTGTCTATTATTTGTAGGAAATATATATTATAAAAAAGTTAAATTCAATCAAGAGGCTTAAGTTCTTGAGGGACTAAAAATACAACAAAAGAATATACAACATTATACAAACTGCAATGACAAAGTTGATACTGTCAACTCACCAGCACCATCATGTGTGCAGGCAGTCAATATCGTCCCCTTTTTTTCTACTTTATGAATGCTTCTATCAATTACCATTACTGGCCTACAATATTCCTAATCATTTATAGATGCGTATATCAAAACAAATGCGTAAGGAAAGCACCTGTCTTCTGATATGTGCAATCATGTAACCGTTCCCGGATTTGCTCAGAAATATACAGGTACCTCGAACTCCCTATAAGAATGACTCGAGTTCCGTCTTAATATTTCAATTCCTTTTTTTAGCTCTCCACGATTTCATATAGCTTAACTTAAACGTGTGTTGCTTTTTTATATGTCGAATATTATGTCTTTTAGGGTGTAAACTATTTTCAGATAAATAAACTTGTCCTTGACTATAATAGCAATTACAACCGAAGTAGCTTGCCGTTGTGTCAAGTATCTTTCACCAAAGCTCATGTATGATTATTATTGAAATTTCAAACCTTAAATAATTTTGCCTTGTATACATCAGAAGATTTGAAACTCCAAGCCCAATTTTTACCCACTTATAAAAGGTGATACCTAGCATATACAAATTTATACAAAATAATATATAAATTTATACAGAACATGCAACAACTGAACACAACATGCAACTGCTAAATACAAATTTATACCGAACAACATACTTTACACATTTATACAAATATATAACCGAATATACAATTAATATTATACCTTATTGCACTTGATCTCTTTACCTTAAACTAAAACTTCTCGCTCACAACTAAGTTCTTCATCACACTACTGATTGTGTCCTTGTCCTTATAAACATGATACTCCTCAACCTCTTCATTAAACATGTCATCTATTATACCAAAATTGATGTTTTTTGTAAGGCCTCGTAAGATTTCGCTAAGGAATTTAAGATTTTGTGGTGCCAAGGTAGACTTATGTGTTTGAAAGTAGTAGTTAATATTCACGGCGAACTGACGAGCTACGACACGAGTTTTTTGGGTTGAAGAATGCATTGAGGAGTTGGTGAAAATATTTGCATGGAGAAGGAAATTATGCGGTCAGTTTCGTGACCGCAAATCCATTATGTGGGCCACATACCCATCGCAGAGTTGGGTAGAATTTTTTCTTTTAATTTCGAAGATCATTGTGTGGTCTATTATGCGACCGCATAATTATTTCGCAGTCCAGACTTCCCTCCCAGAGTTAGCATGATGAATTTCGGAGGGGGATTCTCTCTATTTGTAAAGATTGATATTGCTAGAAGTGTTGGGACGTTGTAGTATCCTAAGAAAAGCTCAAGAAATGTATATTGGCTAAACTTCTCTCTTACAAACGAATTCCATGATGTTCCTGTAAGTTTCAAGTAGGCTCAAATTTCTAATTCTCATATTTCGAGTTGTTCCTAATAAAATCGAATATCCCAAGTAAGTGTTATGTTGAAAGATGCATATACTCAAAACGGTTTCTAATTGTTCCCATCCTATTATGACCTTTTCGAATATGTGTTCAAGTATGGTTTATGTGTTGAAATGTTATGGCTTCTATTAGTGCTTCAAATGAAAGTCCATTATGGTTAACTTGGAAAGAAAACCTAACATGCTTAGACTCATACTGCTCATATACATATTTGAGGTCTTGATTCCAAATGCCCTTAATTGTTGGTAACCTATGATGATGTTTGGAAGTGAAAGAAGTGAAAATGAGATGTAAAATCTGGCAATGGTTGTTGTAACTAGTGCATTTGATTTGTATTCGTGTTTCAATCATAACTAACCATTCTATCCTTTATCAATATTTCCAATGTGATTTGAGTTTTTACATACTCATGAGTTGAAATTGTGTATTGTCCTTTAGGAAAAAAGTATTTCAAGAATAAGTGGTGTGTCATTCGTTTATGATTTTAACTTGTGCTTCAATTGCTAGTAATTTTTCTCTATTCTTTGGAAAGGAATCTATTATTTTTAAAGGCTTCATTACTAATGAACATAAAATTGTGAATTCCGGAATATTCTATATGTCGAGGTCTATGATGATGGTCTTTGAAAGTAAAAAAATAAAAGTGTGGAATATGAAATAAGGCCAATGTGCCATGAATGATGAATCATAAGTATGGCCAAGAGAGCCAAGGAAACAATGATGTTGTTAATGGTTGAAAGTACTAATAAAGTTATATGTATGATGTGAAAGTTTATGAGGTGAATGTATTTGTACTTCTATTTCCCTTGTGTCCAAAGCAAAAATGTTTTTGGGTGTATCATTAGCGAATCGAGGAAGGGTTGGTCGAAACGGCCCGCACCCGAAACTGCACGTGCTAGTGTAGTAGTGGATTATGATTATTCCCCTTATTTTGGATGAGATTGAATTATGTATGTGATGCGATCATTCCCCTTAATTGGGATAAGATTGATGATAACTGTGAATTGAAAATGATGAAGTTTACCCACACGACATATGTGGGAAGGCGGCCTAGCCGATCGGGTGGATATTGGATGTCAAGTCGCGCGCATGGTGGTTCCTACTCTTGGTAACATCTTTCTTTCTCATCACATGTCAATCCACATTGTTCGTGGAGAGATGGCGTAGCTGATCAGGCGTGACCGGACTCCGTGCTAAAACACGGTGAGATCATCTTTACATATGATTGGGGTCCTCTTTATATAGGAGGAGAAAACTCTAATATGGTACACTTTTAATTATGGTAAAGAAATCTATTGGTACAGTTGTATAAAAACCTAGTACAGATTTGTACTAACTCATACAAACCTTATCCCAAAATTAATGCCTAGATCTTTGTGCCTTTGAGAAATTCCCGCTCTTTTCTTGAGTGTCATCGAAATGGTACTCTATCGAGGTAGGCTGTGTTAGGACTTTGATTCGTTCCCTCGAGGTATACACTTTCCAGACAACCTCGAGCCCACTCCGAGTTGTCCGCACTCGATCCTGAGGTAGTAGTTAGATCCTTGAAATTGGGTTCCTCGATTTCGACCGTATACAGATAGTCCCCGCATTTCTTGAAATGAAATGGCAAGAAACGATTTGAATTTTTGAACTTCCGAAGTCCCTGATGGTGACATCATTCCCATGACATAAGTGTTGAAATGACTGAAGCGTCCCTTCGGTTCTTTTCCCCAAAATCATTAAGTGTACGCCAAAGCCGGTCAGCCACCAGTGCATGAACAGTCGCCGCCTTTCTCTATATATACTCGTTTGCACTTCTCATTAAGAACTTTATCGCCTTGCAACACCTATTTTCCTTTCAAAGTTTCATTTTCACCACCGGTTCCTCTGCCGTATTAGCTCAAAAACCTCCACGGTTTACTCATTTCTTCCTTCTTCTTCTAAAAACCAATGGCAAAAACTTCCAAGTTTGTTCCTTAGAAAGGAGGAACCTCCTCTTCTACTTCCCGTCCGACTGGTGGAAAACCGCCGGCTCTTCGTGAAATCCTACCGAACAATTGTTCTTTGAAATGACTTTTACAGTCGAAAACCTTCCCGACGTCCCCTACCGTCGTGAGCATTCCTCGAGGTATATAATCTCAATTTCAAAAATTCACCTCGATGCTATGAGAAGAGAGTGTAAATGGGAAGACAAGGTCGTGTTGCAAATACCTTCTCGTGAGGAGGACATCACAACCTACATAGAGGGTTCCTCACGGTATACACATACCGCTTTACGTTGGGTCCCCTAGATCCGCTCGTGCTTGAATTCTACCAAAAATATCAAGTCACCCTGGGTCAGATTCATCCTTTCTTTTGGCGGATCGTAATAATGATGGGGTTATTTGTCAAAAAGGTTGGGCTCGAGTTCACCCTCATCCACCTCATCCTATTATATCGATCTCAACTTTTTTAAGGTTTGATCAAGCTCCAACGCCGAACGACCAAGTCCTTCTTTGCCAGTAACGACGAAGACAAGGATCAAGGTTGCATGAGCCGGTTCATCCGGGCAAGGATTGTCGATGTTATTCCCAAGGAGTTCCCGTCCTTCCCCGAGAAATGGAACTTCGAACGTGAGTGAATTCTTTGCTTTAGTTTTTTCCACAATTTTTACTAGCTTTGCATAATATTCCTTTCCCTTTTTCACAGTGGTCCCGTGGATGTCCAATGCGGTCCTAGATCTCGAGGACTGGTTTCGCAAACTAGCTGCTACTTCATTATATGACAAACGCAAGTGGCGGGACTTGTCGAAGGGCAAGTGGGAAGAAAAACACCACGGTTCGTGTTTCAATATTTCTTTCCTTACTGAGAATACCTTTCTTCCTATCACCTAATTCTTCTGTCGTAAGTATTGGTGAGTTCTCTGAGATAAGGCCAGCCGCTCTCGGGGAGGAAGTGGGACCTTCAGCGTCAAAGCCAAAAAAGGATAACAAGAGAAAAAGTTCCTCGAAGGGAGAGGACACCTAAGAAAAAAAGAGCTTGCTCGAAGATGCAAGAAGAGCGTCGTCATTAATGCGGATAACGACTCGGTCCACCAGTTCATGGACGATGAAGGTGGCGAGGTGAATGGTTCGACTTTAGTGGCTAGAACTAGAAAAATTTCCGAGGCTATCAAGCCCGTTGAGACTGAAGCCCCTAGCCTCGAAGAAGGAACTACAAAAGAAAAATAGGACGAAGGCCCTGTATCACCTAACGTGGTGACTGTTTCCAAGACTTCTGGAAATACTCCAAAGGGAGCGAGCTTCAAAGCTCTTTTTCCTGAACAGAGCACCTCGGGTGACCTCCCTGAGGCTGTGACAGCAGGTCATTCCTCGTCGTTTTTGACATTCTCCGAGAATTCTATTAGGGACGCCCAAAACCTGAAGACACCCGAGTTAGGCGGAGTCCTGAGTGAAGAAGGCTCCTTCCAGGGTTGCTTTGTAGGGGTCAATGAATCCGACCTAGCGGATGCGAGCTCAATCTTTGAAGAGGCTCAACGCCTTTATTCGATTGTAAGTTTTTAGTGGCGTTGCAATTTCTCCAATGTCATACTTTCTTCTTTTGTCTAATCGATCATTCCTTTCTTTTCTGTAGGCCTTCGATAAATTAAGACCGAAATGCGTCATTGCGAAGCCGAGTTGCGTAGATCTTTGAACGAGGAGAAAACCCTTAGGCTTCTCTATAACAAAAAGGAGGAAGAACTGAAGCATCTTCGATCGGAGTTGACCAAAGCTCGTGAATACGAGGACGAGCTAGAGAAGCAGGTAACCTTTGTTCTGAAAAAATACGGGCTCCCTCTCCCCTCTTTGGAGGCTAATACTTCAATGTCTTAGCTGCAGCAAAAGGTAGAGATGCTGGAGTGTCTTCGGGGTGAGGTCGATCAAGTCGACTCCGAGTGCAATAAATGGAAGGCAAAGATGGACATCCTTGATGCAGCTAAAGATGATGCACTGGCAGAAGTATATTCCCTCGAGATACAACTTCGGAATGCTCAAGAGAGTATCTCAGTTTAGGCTTGCATAATAGACGAGCTCAAGGCTGGTCTTGCAAAGGACAAGGTCAAAGTTCTGGAAGTTCGGGACGAAGCTAGAGAAATACAAATCAATTCCAAAAAGACAGTAGACATCTATTTGAAGGAAGCTACCGATGCTCAGATGGAGTTGAGGTGGGCTGCCAACCGGAAGAAAAGAAGCAATGATTATGCCAGGTGTCGATCCAGGAGGGAGACTCTCGAAGAGGTCCATGCCAAGGGCTTCGATCTCTCCGAGGAGATAAAGCAGGCTAAGGCAGATGAGGCTGATGCCAAATTTGTCCTTACCTCCGACAATAATGATGACGTCAAAGATGATGAAGAGGAGGAGGTTGACAAATAGGCTACCCCTGGGAAAGAGACTGGTCCTGAGGGAGTGACTGGTCCCGAGGTAGTAACAGGTCCCGGGGAAAGTCGTTGGCCCAGGGGGGATGCCCCCTGGTGTAGATAGAATTTTTTCTATCTTTTTGTCATTTTTGTTTTGTTTTATAGAACTGCTGTGTAATACTTTTTGTATATATGAAAAAGAAAGTAGTTTCCTTGATCGTATTTCTTAGCCTTCAATTTTTCTTCATTGAGCATCAGTTCAAATTCGGGGTAGAGTAAACCATCACGTTTTGTGTTTTGATCAATGATCAACAATAGGCTACCCCTTAAGATTCGATCTACGAGCCACGTTTTAAGTTGGTTCGACATTAGCTTGGGGTAAGGACTTTTAAGTTCGAGCAAAATAAGGCCTCGAGCACAGTGTGCTTCCGTCTTTGACCCTTCAGTTTAGTATTTACCCTTAGGCTTTTTTAGGTTAGACCTTAGGCTCTTTTGGGTTGGCCCTTAGGCTCTTTAGGTTGGGCCAATTCGGCCTATAAAATGGTTATAATGTTTCCCTCTTTCTGGCTAAGACTTAGTGAAAATTTTGGTATGCCTTAGCATGTATCTTTTGTATTCATATTAATTTGATTTTTCGAAGGTTGGATTGATTGGAACCTCATTTGTAATTCGATATATAATAATAATCGAATACCTCTTGAGGTTTAATCAAAGGCTGGTGTTTTCGAAGCCTCCGCATTATTCGAGGGATGATTTTATCAAAGCCCCTTATAATTTGCTTTTAACGAGGGTAGCCTAATTTAACCAATTTTTTGAAGTATTTGAAGGCCTTTAGTTTTATGGCGGATGTCAGACGTCTCTGATCCGTACTATTTTGGTTGTAGCCTTTTCATATGATTGTATTCTTTTATAAGATCATAGCCTTTAGTACCTAAGTGCGACGACCTTGGCCTTTATATCGAGGGGGTGACTCTTTGAGGTCTTGTAAGTTCGAGTATGACTCTTTGAGGTCTTATAAATTTGAATGTGCCTCTTCGAGGTCTTATAAGTTCGAGTTTTCGATGACTCGATGTGTTGACCGTCGATGAAAGTCCCAGAGTATTCGGATGCATTTGGGACTTCGCCCTTCGAGTCGCTTCTCGTAGAATTATAAGAATGAAGTTTCGTATAGTAGTAGACTTCTTTGAGACACAAAGTGTTTTGATATAGTAAGAATGCTTCTTTGAATCATTGATACATGCCTACATATTTTTCCGCTAGGGGCTCTAATATTCTATATGGACACGGTTCACTTGACCGTTTGGCCCATTACAAAGTTTTCCTATCGAGGCCCTGTTAGGAATAGATTGTTTTCTTCGAAAATGCAAACCCCGAGGGTGATGCCCCCCAGTATTTGAGGTTGATTGAAAATAAGACTGAATTCTTGTTGAATTTTCCTTAGGTATCATATATATGTTGCCTCGTTAAAAACCTTTCCGGTGAAACCCATTTAGGATAAAACCCGGTCTAAGAGAAAAAGTGTGCAACGCATGATTTAAAACCCAAGGTCTTCGAGCTTCGATGTTTCCAATTGAACACCTGCAAGGAGTTAGTTTTAAATACAAATGGAAAAGGGGAGAAGGTCATACCTCATCAATAATAGCGTTGGAGCAATGATACATTCTAATGTTTTGGTAGTTGCTTGCCTTCCATTGTGCTAAGTTTGTAGGATCCTTTCCAAACGACTCCGAGACACGGTACGGTCCTTCCCAATTGGGTCTTAGTTTCCCTTCGTTTGGGTCTCGAGTATTGAGAGTGACTTTCCTTAGAACTAAGTCCCCGACTTCGAAATAGCGAATGTTCATCCTTCTATTGCAATACCTTTCGATCCTATGCTTTTGCGCGGCCATTCGAACCAATGCAGCCTCACGTTTCTCATATAGTAGCTCGATAGAAGTGTTCATGGCTTCGTGGTTTGAGTCCTCGGTGGTATGCTGAAACCAGGCGCTGGGTTGCCCGACCTCAACTTGGATCAAAGCTTTGGACCTATACACCAAAGAAAATGAGGTTTCTCCCGTGCTTGATTTCGACGTTGTTCGATATGCCCATAGCACCTCGGGCAATACTTCTCTCCATTTCCCCTTTGCATCATCTAACCTTTTCTTTAAGTTCTGAATGATGGTTTTGTTTGTGGACTCGGCCTGACCATTTCAACTTGGGTGATAAGGCGTTGATAAAATCCTTTTGATTTTAAGGTCCTCGAGGAATTTTATCACTTTTCTACCGACGAATTGTTTCCCATTGTCACATACTATTTCGGCAGGTATCCCGAATTGACATACGATATGGTCCCATATGAAATCGATGACCACTTTTTCTCTTATTTTCTCGCAGCTTGCGCTTCTACCCATTTTGAGAAGTAGTCAGTCATAAACAAAATAAATTTAGCTTTACCTGGCGTCGTTGGTAGGGGCCCGACAATGTTCATCCCCCATTTCACGAATGGCCATAGGGATAGGACCGAATGGAGTTGTTCACCAGGCTGATGGTTCATCGGTGCAAACCTTTGACATTTATCACACCTTCGCATGAACTCCTTAGTATATTTTTCCATGTTATGCCACTAATACCCCTCTTTGATCACATTGCGAACCAAAGAGTCGGCACTAAAATGGTTACCACAAGTGCCTTCATGGATTTCTCGTAGTACATAATTGATATCACCCGGTCCCAAGCACACTGCCAGTGGTCCGTCAAAGGTTCTTCTATATAACGTTCCATTTTGATCGAGTGAGAATCGAGCTGCTTTGGCTCGAAGTTCTCTCGGCTCTTTCGGGTTCGAGGGGAGCCTCCCATGATTCAAGTAGAATTAATTTTTGCATGGCCTTCTTTGACCACAGACCTCGATAATTGGACGACAGTCCCCGGGACAATATCATTTTCTTCAACCGATGACCCCAGATTTGCAAGTGCATCGGCCTCGCTATTCTGTTCTCGAGGTACATGGACCTGTCTCCACTCTTTGAAGCGATGCAATGTCGCTTGAATTTTTTCTAATTATCTTCGCATTATATCTTCTCGAACCTCGAAGCTCCTTTTTTCTTGGTTTACTACCAAAAGATAGCCACACTTTGCCTCGATGACCTCTGCTCCAAGGCCCTTGGCTAGTTCGAGACCTGCAACCATGGCCTCATACTCGGCCTCATTGTTAGTCAATTCAGAAGTTTTGATAGTGCCTAATGACACTGCCCGTAGGCGGTTTTAAAATAATGTCGAGCCCGGACCCTTTCATATTCGAGGCACTGTGAAGAAGGTCCATACCCCCGATGATGTAACCCTTTTTACCAAGAGTTCCTTTTCTACTTCTGGTACGAGGGCGGGCGTAAAATAGGCCATGGAGTCTGCCAAAATTTGAAACATGATAGCCGATTAGGGTTGATATTCGATATCATACCCTCCGAGTTCGATGGCCCATTTGGCCAATCGGCCCGATAATTCGGGCTTGTCCAGAATGTTTCGAAGTGTATATGTAGTCAATAGACATATGAGAGGACATTGAAAATATGGCTTTAACATCCTAGATGCGCTTATTAATGCAAGATCTAAATTTTCTAAATACGGGTACCTAGTTTCAGCATCTCCTAGGTTCCGACTTACGTAATAGATAGGAAATTGCGTACCTTGTTCTTCTCTAACCAATATTCCACTACTGCTACCTCGAGTACGACTAAATATAAGTAGAGTCTTTCATCCTCCTTCGGAGTATGAAGCAAGGGTGGGCTCGAGAGATACCGTTTTAATTCTTCCAAAGCTTTTTGACACTCTGGAGTCCATGAATATTTGTTCTTTTTCTTGAGTAGGGAAAAGAAATGATGACTCCGATTTGAAGACCTCGAGATAAATCAACCTAAGGCAGTTCTCCGTCCGGTCAGCCGTTGTACGACTTTCACATTGTTCACTATAGTGATCTTTTTGATGGCTTTTATTTATCGGGGTTGATCTCGATTCCCCTGTTTGACACAATGAAACCCAAGAATTTGCCCAAGCCGACTCCAAAAGCACATTCTCGGGATTGAGCTTCATGTTGTACTTTCTTAAGATATCGAATATCGCCTGCAAATGAGTCAAATGGTTCTCTGAGCGCATGGACTTAACTATCATGTCATCAATATAAACTTCCATACATTTTCCTATCTGATGTTTGAACATCTTATTAACTAGGCCTTGATATATGGCTCCTACGTTTTTTAGCGCGAAGGGCCTTACATTATAGCAATACGTACCATACTTCATGATAAACGATGTCTTTTCCTAGTCCTCCGGGTTCATTTGAATTTGGTTGCACCCGGAGTAGGCATCGAGAAAAGTGAGGATCTCGTGGCCGGTCATAGCATCGATCAAACGATCGATGTTGGGTAGGGGGAAGGAATCTTTAGGGTATAAATCTTTGTAGTCTGCACACATTCTATGTTTTTTCCCTTTTTACGGACTACCTTTATGTTATCTAGCCATTCGGGATATTTTACTTCCCTAATGGATCCTATCTTGAGAAGTTTGGTTACCTTGTCTTTGATGAATGCGTGCTTTACATCGGACTAAGGCCTCGTCTTTTGCTTCACCGGTTTAAATCTAGGATCGACACTTAGTTTATGGGTTGTTATCTCCGATGGGATCCCTGTCATATCTAAGTGGTACCAAGCAAAAAAATCAATGTTATCGATAAGGAATTGAATGATTTTTTTTTGAGTTCGGGGTTAATCTCGTCCCCAGGTATACCTTTCGTTCAGGCAAGTGCTCAATCAATATTACCTGCTCAAGCTCCTCGATCGTGGACTTTGTCGCATCTGACTCCTCGGGGGAGATGAAGGCTCGAGGGATAAGGAAATCTTCTTCTTCGTCCTCGACCACCTGTTCTTCGATTACCCGTTCCTCAGGCTCAGCCGAGGATATGGGCTGTGATTGTTATTTGGCTACCCGTTTGTCTTTGACGCTCGACTTTCCTGATGTGGATGGCGTCGATGCTGGCACCAAATCATGGACTGCAAACATCTCCTTAGCTGCATGTTGCTCCCCATGTACCGTTTTCACACCATATTTTGTTGGGAACTTCATCATTTGATGAAGGGTCGTTGACACTGCCCTCATCTTGTGGATCCATGGCCTTCCAAGTAAAGCATTATACCTCATGTCACATTCGATGACGTGAAACTTGGTCTCGTTTATGGTTCCGGCTACGTTTATTGGGAGGATTATTTCCCCCTTCGTTGTTTCACTTGCCATGTTGAAGCCATTCAAGACTCGAGGTGCTGGTATGATTTGGTCGAGAAGCCCGAGATGCTCCACGACCCTTGACCTGATTATATTTGGTGAACTACTTGGATCCACGAGAACACATTTAACTTGAACTTTATTTCAAAGGATAGAAATTACCAGTGCATCATTGTGAGGCTGAGATAAGGCCTCGATGTCTTCCTCGTTGAATGTGAGAGTGTCCTTGGGCATGTAGTCCCGACCCCGCTTTTCCCTTGTGATAGATACTTTGGTATGTTTGAATATGGGTCCCTGTGGGACGTCAACTCCACAAATGATCATGCGAATGACATGTTGGGGGTATTCCGGTTCATTCTTCATGTTTGCGTCTCTTTCTTGGAAATTGTTTTTGGCCCGGTCGCTGAGAAATTCCCAAAGGTGCCCCTCGTTTAACAATCGGGCTACCTCCTCTCTAAGTTGCCTGCAATTCTCAGTCCTATGTTCATGAGTACTATGATACTTGCACATCAAGTTAGGGTTCCTCTAACAAGGATCGGTCTGTATCGGCTTGGGACATCTGGTATCTCTAATTTTGCCAATGGCTGAGACGATACCTGAGGCATCGACGCTGAAGTTGTATTCTGACAATCGGGGTTCCTCCACCGGTCCCTAGTGCCTATCAAACACGGTCTTGCTCATGCGTCCCCAGTAATTTTGACCTCGATCTGCTCTTCGATCATTCCGAGGTATGTTATGCCTCGAAGTCTTCCTTCGGTCTTTGATGTAAGGCTGATATCATTTCTTTATTCAACCTTGGCTCCCTGTATGCATCTCTCGGCTCCTTTGCTATCAATCTTCTTGGATAAACCAAGCCCGATGGGGCTCCCAACTGGTCATCTTCAACCCTAATCTTTGATTGGTATTTGTTATGTACATCCGCCCAAGTCACGGCGGGATGTTCGATCAAGTTCTGCTTCAACTGCCTTGAAGCTATCGAACTCTGTTCAGTTAGCCCCTGAGTGAAGGGTTGTACAACCCAGTCAATAGAGACTGGTGGCAACTCCATTCATTCCAACTGGAACCGGGATACAAATTCCCTCAACATCTGGTTTTCCCTTTGCTTGATTTTGAATACATCTTACTTCCTCGTTGCAACTTTTATGGCTCAAGCATGAGCCTTTAAAAACGAAATTTCCAACACAGAAAATGAATCGATAGAGTTCGGGATCAGGTTATGGTACCAAATCATGGCACCCTTAGACAGAGTTTCCCCAAACATTTTTAACAAAACAGACTCGATTTGATCATCTTCCAAATCATTTCCTTTTTTGCCACAAGTGTATGTGGCGATGTGCTCATTGGGATCGGTGGTCCCATTGTATTTTGGGATGTCTGGCATCCGAAACTTCTTTGGAATGGGCTTCGGGGCCGCACTCGGGCGGAATGGGTTTTATACAAACTTCTTTGAATCCAGTCCTTTCAAAACTGGAGGTGCTCCCAGTATCTGGTCGACCCTCGAGTTGTATGTTTCCACCTTCTTATCCTTTTTTCTCCCGACTCGATCCACTTTGTGACTTCCTCGAGAATCTCATGACAATTGGATCAGTTCCCGACCTTATGATGACCCAAAAGGTCATCCTAAGTAATTCTAGCTAAATCTGTGTTTCGGGGCCCCGAAAGCCTCTGTTAATCTCACATTGATATGCGTGCGTAACCCGGGCATGTAACTGGGAAGTCTTTATGTTGAAATTTGATGAAAATGGAATTTTATGATAATTAAATGAATAAAGTTGACTTTGGTTAAAAAATTTGGTAAACGGACCAGGACCCGTGATTTGACGGTCCCGGAAGGTCCGTAGGAAAATATGGGACTTGGGCGTATGCGCGGAATCGAATTCCGAGGTCCCAAGCCCGAGGAATGAATTTTTAAAGAAAATTGTTTTCTAAAAATAATAAAGGTTTTTGAAAATGAATAATTATGTGAAAATCGTGTTATTGGACCCGTATTGTGGTTCCGGATCCCAGTACAGGTTTATTATATGTTATGTGAGTTATCTATGAAATTTTATGTAAAACGGACTTGAAATGACGTGTTACGGATCAAAATTGGAAAAACGTTAAGCTTTATGAAGTTTTAAGAAAATTCTATGAATTTTAAGGTTTAATTCCTTGTTTTTGATGATATTTTGTTGATTTAAAAGCTTGAATAAGTCCGTAGGATGTTTTTGGAGTCGTGTGTGTTTGTGGTTTTGAGACCCGAGGGCTCGGGTGAGTTTCGGGTAGCTAACGGGGTGTGAAATGCATGAAAAATCTGGTGTTTTTTATGTTTTGCTGGTGTCTGGTGTAATACCTTTTGCGAACGCGGCCAAGGGCTCGCGAACGCGAAGGGTAAATTATGGTGGCCTGGGCTTTACTCTACGCGAACGCGTAGAGGGAGACGCGAACGCGGAGCACTAGACAGTGCTTCTACGCGAACGCGTCCCTAGAGGTGCGAACGCGTAGGCTTAGGGTGAGGCCGCGGGGCAGGGTAGGTTTGTTCTTCGCGAACGCGGGCGTAGGCTCGCGAACGCGGGCGTAGGCTCGCGAACGCGGAAGCCTAGGAAGTTAGACCTTCGCGAACGCGGCCCTGGCTCCATGAACGCGTAGGTCCCAGCTGGTAACCCTTCGCGAACGCGGCCAGTGGCCCGCGAACGCGAAGGGCAATTTTGCACAGTGATTTTAATAACCCAAAAACAGAAACATTATGGGATTTAACCCACTTCTTCTCAAACCTCTTCTTCCCCAATTCCCTTTAGGCGATTTTGAAGATTTCCATCACCATAGCCCCATAGGTAAGTGATTCCAACTCTATTTTCTCCCATTTATCTTCAACAACCACTAGAATCTAGGCCTAAAATCCTAAAATCAAGGTAGAAATTAGGAGTTTTGGGTAGAGTTAGGTTTTTTGGGAATTTTGGGTAATTCAACCCCAATTTTGGGTAGGATTTCAAAACAAATTATATATTCTAACTCGTGGGGTTATGGGTGATCGGGTTTTGGTCTGAGCCTCGTGTTTGGACCAAGCGGGCCCGGGGTCGAATTTTGGTATTTTTGGAGGAATGATAGGAATTGCATATCTAGGCTATGGGATTGGGTTATTGAATCTTTATTGATATTATTGAATTAATTATGCCTAGATATCGTTGTTTCAGAGTCGGTTTATAAAGGAAAGGCGGTCTTAGAGGGTTGATTGCTATACTTTGGACCGAGGTAAGTGTCTTGCCTAACTTTGGTGAGGGAATAGGTATTATTTGCTATGTGCTAAGTGATTATCATGTTCATTGCATAGGTGAGGTGACGAGTACCTATGCAATGTGTGTCAAGCATGCCCGTGAGTCTATTTTGATAGAAATTGTAGTATTTCTCCCATGTTTTTCATAGTATGAGGTTGTCTCTACTCGGTAATCTATTCTTGTTGAAAGTATTGGTTGTTGAGCTTAATAAGTGTTGTTACGATTTAGAATCTAAGTGTAAAGTATACAATTGAGGTGATTGGTTATAGCTGAGACCCTTGTCGGGCATTTATTGAGTTATT